>JAOQGH010000013.1:5289366-5320197 GCA_025769975.1 Gallinago jamesoni | reverse complement strand
ATCTTTGTTGCCCTACACTGGACTCTCTCCAGCAGTTCCCTGTCTCTCTTGAACTGGGGAGCCCAGAACTGGACGCACTATTCCAGTTGTGGCCTCTCCAGTGCAGAGCAGGGGGGGAGAATGACCTCCCTGGACCTCCTGGCCACACTCTTCCCTACGCAGCCCAGGATTCCATTGGCCTCTTGGCCACAAGGGCACATTGCTGGCTCGTGGAAAGTTTGCCATCCACCAGGACTATTCACCAGGGAGGTGAGGGAAAAGCCATGGAGCCCCATCTCCCCCAGATCTGGAGCCCAGAGCCAGACCCCAAACCCTCCTTTGACCCCTTATAAATTGTGGTCTGGGCCAGACCACCGAGACAAAGGGCAGAAAAGTCCAGGCTTCACAGCTGCCTCGGGGCACAGGCGGCATCAAGAACATCCCCACACATTTATTTCCCTGTATAAACACTGGGGCGAGACAGAGGTGGTACCACAGAAAAACATTTAGCCTCCGTCACGTGTGCTTTCTTCAAAGGACACACATTCCCGCGAGGAGACAAAAACAATCTTCAGAAGAAAGGCCATTTCTGAGCACCTGTGCGTGTGGTGTCCTCACCAGTGTTGGGGAAGCCTGTTGGGCTAATTCGACAAGAGGAAGGAAAACAAACCCAACGCTGTCTACCATCCACTCATCGTCTGGGCAGCACAGAGCTTCATTTATAAAAAGGAATAGGTGAGTCATACAAAGACCAGCACTCGCTGCCTGATGCTTAAAGAAAACATAAGCATGGGCAAGATTCACCTCTTCGGTCCACACAACCTTGAGTCATGTGCTGCCCCACACCCCTAAGAACAGTGTGTGTGTGTGTAAGAATTGGAACAGAGCTTCAAAAGATTCCCCATCCAGAGCGTCTCATTGATACCATCCCTTCCAGCAGACAGTTCACTCGAGGGCCACCCAAAGAGCCTCTGGGGCAACTCATCGTGGGCAGAGATGGAGCCAAGAGCAGGCGAGTAGCTCCGACAAGCTCCTGTCACCGCACACACGGCAGCCTCCAGAGGAAGGTTACAAACATCCCTCTCCTCCTTCCCAGCTGGGTGAGTGTCGGGACCATCAGCAGATTGAGCCCAAGAGCTGCTGGTGTGTCCTGTGACCCTGTGGACGCAGCAGGGACAAGCACAGCTCTGCCCTGGAAGGGAGAACAGCACCATCCAGCCCAGGTATCATCAGGAGACATATATATATACACACACATATATATATATATACTGGTGATGTTACTAGAAAATACATCCAAAGTTTTCAGTATGTTATTTCAGAGGCCCTTTGGAATGGCCCTAGGAAGTTCCTGGCACTTATTTTCAGAAAAATTGGGTCCCTTTAAAGATGTATCAGGGAGAAGACCCAAATCCGAAGTACCGAAGCAGCTATCCGACATTGAGAAGTCTGGGCTTACAAGTCTAAATTAGACAAGGCAGCTTAAAAAAAAAAAAAGCCCCAAAAAAACCCTGCAGCCTGTGTCTTTCAACTGTCAGTAGGCAGAAATTAAGCTGGACAAATTTGTGCTAAGCAACAACTCGCTAAAGGAGCCTGCTCCGTGGAACGGCATCGCCCTCTCGCTATGCCGGGGTGGAAAAGATAAACCCAGAGAACCAGAAGGAATATTGCTAAATGCAAGCAAACCTCTTCCTCTTCTGCCTGACAAAACGATTCAAGAATCTCCGGATTGATTTTTCCTCCAAGAACCCCCATTAATTAATGAACGACAATAATTAAGAAGGGTTGGGCTATACCACGTGAGCAACAACGGGCCAGACTCCAGGCTTCTGCCCCACAGCCCGACTCCGTGCAGAGACACAGATTTCATGCTGACATCCCTCGGCATCACCGAGATGGGCAGAAGGATGTGATTCCCCTTTAGTACCCAATTCCCCCTCTCCTTTAAACAGGGGGGGCATTAAACAGGCGATACACCACCTCACCATATCACCCCCACAACCGTCACAGCACGGCAAAATAAGCCTATTTAAAAAAAATAAATAAATAAATGAGGTGCTGTGCCTGGGAAAATGCCACTCGGTCAAACAAAATCCTCCGCCAGAGACCCGCGACAAGCAGCGAGGGTGCAGGGGGCTTGCAGGGTACCCGGCTGCAGAGACATTCCAAGAACACCTAAATCCCTGCGTGTAGCTATTTTCTTACCGTTTTCAGGTCATAAACTTCCTCTAATCAAACATTTAGCCTTCACCCATATTAAAACAAATAAGGAAAACATTCCCTCGGCGCTGTCTGCAGACTCTGTGTGTGTAACACGCATCGTTTAACCAGAGAGGTCACCGCTAGAGACCTTTTTATTGCAGCATGATTTCATCTTCAAACTATTCCAACATCCACTTGTGTACAGTAGGTTACCCACTTAGAGGTTTCTAATAAAAGCAAATCTTCCTTAAGTGGCTATTACTGGATTTCTCCTTTCGGCCCAGGGATAAGCGGGATTCTGGGCTTTAAAAAGCTCTCTGCTGGGCTGAACAGGAAAGTGACAACTGAGGAATGTCACGGCAAAACTTCGAGATGTTCCAGTTACGGCAGCGGTGAGGAGAAGAACATTTGTCAGCTCCGAGCATTCCTCACGTTCAGCACAGACACACCAAAATTCACAGAGTCCGAAAATCCCCTCCTCATCTCTACCCAGATGCCACAGAAGGTGGTGTCTGGCAACACCAGGTACATTACAGCTGGAAAGAATTTTTTTTTTAATTTTATTATTTTTTTAAAATCAAGTACTTTTAGCAATTTGCACAGTCTGTTGCTAAAGAAAATTACGCATTTATTTTACTTTTAAAAATGAACCGAAATACAACTTTAGGAAATCTCTGATCGTTACATTTAGATACATAGCTGGAGACTGACTTATTTCCAAAGCCTTCCTTCACAGGGAGTTATATTCACATGCACCTTAAACGTTTCCTACATTCTCCACCGTATCACACCTCACCACAATATTTAGAACAAAAAGGCTAACCTGGCGATTCTTCCGGCGTTGACATTGAGTGTGAACACCTGCGAGGTGTAAGAAACCCTGAACAGCGATTTGACTGCACCGAGACAGACGTCGGCTGGGAAAAGAATAAGGCACAGACTATGGATGGGGAACGGGGCTGATGCTCCGAGCACCACAGGCTCCTCCAGCCTGGATTGATTGGATTAATGTCACCGCACCCCCCGAGCACAGGGACAACGCTCCCCCATCCACGACTGCTCTCACCGCCCCAGGATTTCACACGTTACAGCAGGAGTTAAAAAACTGTGAGATACCATAGAGTTTTAGAACAACGTAAGGGCTCTTCTACGGGAAATACAAAGTGTATGCATTTCTCCAGACCCTTAGCAAATTAAAATAAAATAAAATAAAAAATTAAAATCAAGTGGTATCTGTGATAAGCACTAAGTATAAAGCCACGATGTCCAGTTTTCCAAGCTGCCAGGTACCCACAGCCCTGGGTGCTCCACAAACACAAGCAAAAGCTGCAGGTTTTTTCATTAAGGAGAAGACTTTGGGCGCAGTTGGAGTCTGGGCTGGGTGCTGCAGAGAAGTCCCGCAGATCTTCCCAGAGGATTTTCCCCTCAACAGCATTAAACTTTGGTGGGCGGGGGATTTGTATCAATCATTTCAGCAGAGATCTCTGGGTGCAGAATCAGCCTTTTTGCTTCTATGGCCAGGATTAGCAAGACACTGCTGAGATCATCACGTATACGTTTCACAGCCAGAACAGCCAGTAGTATTAAACAAGAAAAAAAAAATCAGAAAAAAGAGAAGAGCCTGCAGTGAATATCCCTTTAAAAAGGACCCCAGGTTTATCTCGGAGGTAGTTTTAAAGAGGATGACCGTGGCAAAGAACTGCTACTGATAAATTGCTGCTTAAAAGGTTTCCAACTGCGTGAAAGTCCTATCAGGTCACAAGGGCTGTCAACTATTTGGGATTGAGCAACACAGCCACAAAAGCCAACTCTTCCACAAAAGTCACCTCGAAGCCTCCCAGTTAGCCTGCTCTGAGTCCTCAGGTCCCCAGGCAGCTCCAGCTCCTGCTCAAGCTGGGTGGGAAGGGTAAAAATCTCTAGTGAAGATATCTGGTGTAGGCGGAAGATCTCTCAAATCCGGTCGCTGTTGTGAAACAAGCGTCACAGTCAGCAGCTGGGGCTGGAAAGATCAAACCTGTGAAGATCTGCAGGGGGTGTCTGGGTGGTCCCCTCGTGAATAATAACTCTTCACAGTCCCACTGGGTTCAAATAAAACAAGTTTCTCCTTGCAACTTGGGCAAGCAGATAGTATTTGCACCCCAGAGTAAAAGCACCGTGGATGTGTCAGCTGCCATGCTCCTGCCTTGTCATTCGTTTACGTAAAAACATCGCTAAAGCAAACAGCTACCAACGCAGACAATAAACAGAGTGTGTTATTTACACCACAGAGAGGAACCCTGGAGTAAAACAGAGAGGAAAGTTACAAGGAACGTTTTTAAACAAGTTTAGGTAAGTTTTATAAATGCTGTGTCTGTTTTGCTGGAAACCCAAGGAATTTGCGTTCGTCTCATGCGAACTTCCTGGGAGAAGTGAGAGGAGTTCTGGTGGGACATCCCTAGAGCTGGGAGATCAACAAACCTGCAAAGCAAAGGGGTACTGCAAACATAAAGCTGCTCTGTTCATCTCTTTAGACAAGTTTAGTTTTAAATGACTTTTTAACATTCTAACTGGTATCACAACTACTGAAACTGATGGATTTGTGGCTATTTCAGACCTCACTGTTTTTTTGCAGAAAACAAAGTGTGAATTTGGGACTCGACTGTGTCTCCACCAGTGACCGTCACCATCCCATCACAACTGACCCTGTCCCCCAATGAAGCCCGTGGCCCACCCTCCCCAGGGGGCTGTGGGCACCTCCTGGGCCCATTTCACAGGGAACTCCACGAGTGTTTGCAGGGACCATCCTCAGCTCTCCCCAGAAGGGAGATTTTTTTTAGCTCACTGGATGGCTCTCCCAGTTTGGGAACACTGCGTCACACTACTCACTGAAAGCAAACAGTTTTTGAAGAAAATGAGGCTGAGCAATTGGAAACAAAACCAAAATATTCTCATTTGGGTTATGAAGAAGTCATTTTCAATACAGTAAAAATCTTCTGAGGTGGTTTCCTTTCCTTCTCGCCTATATGGCTATAGAGGCAAGAGCCCCAAATCAGCAAGACAGTCAACTACACACTTGATTTTAAAATATAAGTAGTCCCAAGTAAGATCCAGTCTTAAACCTACACAACTGCTAACGGGCACCTTGGGCAGTCAGGGCAGGCTGAACCCTTTTTCTAGATAAAAAGTAATGTTCTTGCCAGCAAATCACTTCACCCGCAGTTTTACAGCCCTGGCCATAGGTGAGGGGACTGTGTGTGCACCAGGGGCCATTCTGTCACAACTGACACAGTCACAGGAGAATGATCGTTCTAAGTCTAGCATTTCATAGATGAAAATGATTTAGAACCAAACACTGCTCCGAGCTCCTAAGAGAAGTCCTGTTTATACAGCTCCTGGCTCACACCAACACCCCACAGTCTTCTGCCGGGCTCCAGATACCACCAGCACTTTACACTCTCTATATAAAGTGCTTTTCTATACACCTTTCCTAACAAGCTATTGCTCCTGAAATGTTCCTTTCTCCTTGCACCCCAGGTATATTTTGTAAAAAAACTAATCATAAAGGGCAGAAGAGGAAGAAGAATGTTTCTGGCTTCTGAAAATGTGCTGCATCCATAAGATTCTACTAAACTCGAAGGTATCTTCTGCCACTTGCCCCAAAAATCCACTTCCCTGACTCTCCATCCAAACAAAACTCCACTCAGCCAAGCCAAATAAAAAAATACCAGTCGTGCATTATTACAAAGTGACCCATGAACATACCATCTATGCTGGCATTACTCGTAGCTGCACAGATAAAGGCTAGATTGTTATTTTAATATTATTACTAAGCTTATTGAATTTACAACTGTAAAACAAAAGAACTTAGAAAAGCTACACACACGAGAACCTCAGTTTAAACAACAGTCCTGGAACATTTGGAGTTTTGGCTCTGTCTTTTTGACTGTTTTTATACAGGCCTCCACCCAGCGTTTCCCCAGTGCTGTAATTAAAGAGAGCAGAGAAAACGCAGCCCCATCTTCTCAGAGGGAGGGTCCTGTCTCCAACACGTGGTCACCTTATCTTTAAAAGCACCCTGATAATTCCTTTCTTTGTGCACTGAAAGTCTCCTTGTTTTAACATTAAAAACCTGCTACAGAGCAACTCATTAAATTTAAAGCTTTCTGTTCATAAGAGCTCTAAATTGTATTTAAAATTGCGTTCAGCCACTTGGCAGGAGATCAGATGGTTTTGTAACTGGACGTGGGCCATGTGGCTGCGAGAAGTAACCACCCCAACGGGTTGGGCTGTTGTCATTACAGATCACACCACCTTTTTATGTGCTGGGAAGATAAAGGAAGAGGAAATACAAGCTCATATATTTTCAGAATGAGAAAACATAAGCATCTCTCTCACAAAGACCTGAAGGAATTTGATTAGAAATAAAGCAGTTCGTCTCATAACAAATTTTGATTTGGATCCACCAGTTTTCACAACTGGTGTCTTTCCTGATATTTCACAGATTTTGTTTAGATTTCAAGACACGCTTTCAATTATTAGGCATGGCCCCACCACACACACAGTTTCTAGTTACAGTCCTGGGCCTTAAGATTTAAAATTGAGCTCCACAGAAACATATAATTAACTCATTAGCCCTGAACAAACTGGCCCACACTTGTAATGGACCCGTCCTGATCTTGAATTCCCCTTCCAGCTTCCCATAGGCTTTTAAGGGAAATAGCAAGGGTAGAGAAGTTAGTAGTTTTATTTAGATATAACCTGTGTTTCATGGCATTCCTCTGCTCCTTTAGAAAAAAAAATAAAAATAAAAATAAATTCAGATGATAAAATTTCAACACCAAATTCCTTTGGTGTCTACATCCCATGGTATTTTTAAAAATCTCAGCCAGGACAGATACGGGGAAAGCAGCGCAGAGAAATAAGATTCTCCCAACATCAGTTACCAAGTTGCAAGTAAGTTCCTAATGCGTTACACTAACACATTTGTGCTTTTGACAACAGGTGGAAAAACTCTCCCCAGAATTAAAAAAAAGTTCAGTTGGAGATTAACTGATTTAAAATACCTATTTTTCAATGTCCCTTGCTGTCTTAAGCAAAGGAATCTGTTAAACCGTCCTGGTAAGAAATAGTGTGATTTCTAAAAGAGCATTATTAAATAGCACGTTTGCCAAAATGTCATGTTCCTCAACAGCTGAGCTGACCTACCCAGTAACATAAATACGCACCACGTTGTGAGTGAAACAACTGGATAAAAGTTAGCCCTTTAAATGTGTACATTTTGACTGAAATTTTCATATTCAAGATTTAGTCTCTAATAAAAAGTAAATCCATTAAAACCCTCTGCATTTAACCTCCTTACACATTATTAACAAACAATTAAAATACAAGGTATGCATTTTCTGGAAATACATCATTCTCTATTAGCTGACCAGTTTGGGCAGCACAGTGCATAGAGGTATAGAGCCATTGGCGTCGGATGTTAAATTAGCCCTCAGCTTGTTGGCTACTCCAACCACGGGAGGCAACTTGGAACCGAGTCCTGTGAAAGAACTTGTATAGCTAGAAATCCGTTTAGTGGAGGTTTTATCAGTGCTGGGTGGTTTGGGCGTTCGTTTGCAAATCCAAGGGTGCCTTAAAGCTTGACTCGGAGTCATGCGCGTGGAAGGATCCCAGCTGAGACATTCTTTTAAGAACTCTATAAACAAGGGGTCGTCGCAGCCTTTCAGCGCCGTCACCCAGTCTTTGTTCCCTGGAGCACCTCGGATTTTACCCCGGCGGGACCGACTCCCGTTGAGGGTCACTCTTCCGTCTGCATGGGTAGTGACAGTGCAGTAGCGAGGATGGCCCTTAGAGTTGATGAAGTTCTTGGCTCGCTTGGATTGATCCAAAAGCTTCTGAGGTGGCATCCCAAGGAGCTCCATCATACAAGCCAGCTGGTCTCCCTCATCCTCTCCAGGAAAAAGAGGGTATCCAGTCAATAGTTCCACCAGAATACAGCCAAAACTCCACATGTCTATGGGCATCCCATAGCGACTTCCCAGAATTACCTCTGGCGCCCGATAAAATCGAGACTGAATGTACGTGTAGACTCTTTGGTGCTCAAAGCAGCTGGACCCAAAATCTATCACCTTGATTCCACTCCTCCCTTGCTGTTTTAGGAGTATGTTTTCTGGCTTCAAATCACAGTGTATGATCTTGTTTCTATACAGAGCGTCCAAGCACTGCAGTATGGAGTGAGCGAACTTGCGTACCAGTTGGATACTGAAGCCCTGAAACTTATTTCTTTTAATCAGCTCATACAGGTTCATACTCAAGAGTTCAAAGGTCATACAGATGTGGTTCCGAAAGGTGAAGCTCTCCAGCATGTGAATAACATTCATGCTCCCAGTTTTATCCTGCTTCTTCAGATGCTCCAGAATCCTGATTTCTTCTGCTGCTTGGCGATGGAACCTCTTTTCATTGCGAACCATCTTTAAGGCTAAGTGTTGGTGGAGTTTGTGATCATAGACTTTAGCAACTTGGCCGAAACTGCCCTTGCCGATGATTTTGAGCACTTCATAGCGGTAAGCAAGATGGTCATGGGGCACGTGAATGTAGCTGCCTTGGTCATCATCGTAACCCCCATTGTTGGGACCACCAATCACTCCTTGCCTCTTTTTCGCAGCTGGACCCACAAAGTAAATTTCAGAAAAATTCAGTATCTCTTGCTGCTCATAAGCAGATAACTGGTGTTTGTACTGTTTGACAGCTTGCTCTGGAGCTTGGGAAATGGCTTTATGTGCTTTTGAGGAACTACCACCCCCTTTTGAAGCGCTTATGCTCTCTAAACTTTTATCTTTTGTCAGGGAAGGAAGAGATCTTTCCGGACCAGCGATGCCTGCAGACTGAATGGTGCTACTCCTTCTGTTGCCAGAGTCCTCAAATAATTGCTCCACTTTGACCTGACTTCCACTCAGGGGGTGATCCTTCATTGCGAGCTTGTTGCTAGAAACCTACAGATGGAAAAAAAAAAGAAAGCAAGCTTTACTTTTATCTTTTCAAGCACAGGCTAAGAATAAAATCAATACCACATAAAACAAAACCAGTAACATCAACAGGTTTTACATTTCTATTAGGAACAAATATCAAATGCTGGACCTATACCAACTCAACTTACAAGCAGAGTTATAAAAAGGTACACAAAGAGAATGCAACTTACTGAAACCAGCACTTGCACAAATGTAGTGTATTTTTAAGTCCATAAAGGGTAAACCCTGGATAGCCAAACACTCCAACAAGGACACAATACCTATCCCTACCAGCATGCACACAGTCAGCAAACAGCCGGGGGAACAGCTATGTTTAGCTTCAAACGTGGGTGCAGCAAACCCAACCAAGGACAGATGCAACTTGCACCTGTCTGAAACGTGCAACACAACATGAGTGTGCGGAGAAGCGTCTGGAATATCGCAAAGACAAGTGTGCCGAGGGAAGACAAAGAAATGACAGCAAGTGACATACGGCTGGTGTAACCAAGCTGAGCCAGGAGCAAAAGGATGACAGAGGAAGACAAGATAAACTGTACTTTAAAAAAAAAAAAAAGTATTTTCTTTGAAGGGGAAAAAAAGTCATAGCCACAACACTCTTTGAAATCGTGGTATCTGCACAACTATCTTAAGACAGGCTTGGAAGCTTTGAATAATTGAGAATATCTCTTACTCCAACTTTTGTCTGTAACCACTGCCTCTTATTGCCATATGCTGAAATATTTACATCTGAAATGAATGCATAGAAGGTGAGAAAAGAACTGTGAAATTTTTGCTTGTCACTTTTACAATTTAGAAAATGCTCAACTCCCTGGAGTTCAGTTTCATACGAGAACAGCAGTTACTGCCCTTTCCTACTCGCTGACGCTGCGTGCTGACAGACAGCAGAGGTGGTGTCTCATCCTGCACTGCAGAGGCCATGACTAGAGCAGCAACATCTGGTTTCCATTTTGTCCTTTAATCTAAAAATAAAGATTTGAGACACATGCCAAGCCGAATCCCTGAAAACCAAAATAACTACACAGGAATCAAAAAAATATAAATAAACCTGCAGATCCACAGCAATAAAACCAAATTCCTTTTTAGTTACATACAATCCAACATCTCGGCACAGTCAGTAAATAAGGGAACTGAAAGTTCTTGCCAAAAACAACTACACATGACTCTTAAAAGTCTGTGTGTTGTTGCTGCCTTGAAATGATAGCTCTTTCTCACAAACCCTCAAAAATAGGCATTTCCTGCAGAAGTCATTCCTTATCAATGGCGATGAGAGGCCATTGGATATATCCTGCTAAGTTCCGCTACTCTGGGTCCTATCAACCCCAAAATTCAGTGTACTGCACGAGACACGCCTTTCCAGAAACCCCTAAACACAACAACAAAGCCCAACCCTTGTAACTGAGAATAAACGCCTTTTTCTCGGAGTTTGGCTGAACCGCTGAGATAAGAATGACATATTTTCAGAACTGGCTAAAAGACCGTTGAGTCCAGCAGACTCAAACAGTAAGTTCACAAACGGAGAATGTAAGCACAGAACAAGGTTCACACTTGTTTGTTTTCTGAAGTTTTTCAGAGGGGGCAGGAGAGGAGGAGGAAAAACAAAACAAAACTAGCCTGTCTTTATACAGTAGCAGTCTTATTTTTCACCTTTACAATCAAAACTTGATATTCTTCCTAAGGGGTTTCCATTGTATGCACAACAGAAGCAGCTTTTTATCTCTGATTCAGGACAGAGAGACAGACACACACACACACCCCCCGCCAACGCAGAGCATCACCTGGGCAGTATGTGCTGGGGGGACTCTGTGGGGCAGTCAGGGTGAACGAATTACACACCAAGACCTCAAAACACACTGCTTTATTGCAGAAATGCTACTCATTACATCAATTTCTTTCATGTATTTGATTTCAAAAAAACCCAGTGCTAACAGTCTGGATGTCATCAATTGTAACAAAGTGATAAAGCGTGAAAGCCGCGCAACCAGAGCTAAATCTAATATTCTCTATTTGGGAGCCACAGCAACTCTGCTACCGCTGCTGTTTGTAGCAAACATTCTGTACCTTTGAATTCCCAAATAAACAAGGAATTCATTACTCCATTTACCCTGGAACTATTTCTTAATGAAGAACCGATGCCTTTGAATCTCAAAGCGGACTCAACAGCCATTCAGTAGCACGGACTAAGTTTTTATTCTTAGAGGGCTACCAAAATCATTCACCACGTGACGACGAGACACAAATATAGATTAATCTGAACTTGAACTCCGAAGAGCTACACTCCAAGTCAGATGACTCTCAGGCAACATCAGTTGGCTTTCAACAGCTTGCTTTTATAAATTGCAGGCTGCACAGGTTTTGTTTTATTGATAAAGCACTCTCAGCAGCCAAGAAATTAGACAACACAAACAGCACCCTGTTGATGATTTTCACATACGTACAAAAATTCATTTTAATTGAGAAGAAAGAAGTTAACCCAGTTTCTACACAATTGGTTTTACAAAAGTGGGGAAAAAAAAGGGAAAATGCAAATCCAGGCTACTAAGTTTGCTCCGTGAACTGCACAGACCAAATTCCTTACTAATATCTGTTACAATAAATTCCCACAAGGTGATGATCTTCAGATGCATCTTGCTTGGTGAAATGTTTATTTTCACATTTTAGAGTGTGGGGTTTTTTTTAAGCTCAAGCTCCTTCACTTCTGCCAGAATTCACCAAGAGCCAAAATACATTTAAAAACATTAAAAGGTCAAATCACCGCACAGCTAAACATGACTGCTACTGCTCAGCTGAATCAATTTAAGGGAAGATCTCATAACTCCACATCTGCTGAGGAAACAGCACTTCTGAAGAAGCACGTTAACACCTTCAGTCCATAAAGAGCTATTTTGCTAGCAATCAAAATGGCAGATAAGGCCAAAGTTTTCAGAAGGAAAAGATACTTTTGTAAGATGTTTGGCAGCCACGCAAACTCGTGGCTGTTCATAAGTACTTATCTCTCGGAATTTTCATGAGGGAAACCAAAATGCAAATGTGGAAGAGTTAAAGCAAAGCATGTGTGGATTTACATACTTATCAACGTACAAGGTGACAAGGCAGAACACTTCAACCTCTTGTAAAATAACTTTCTTGATTAAAACATGAGCTGAGAATATTAAGATAGGATTTCTGATGCTGCCTACCAAATTCTGCATTGAACACAATACCACATCATTTTCATGCTTAGTAAAAGCAATAATGTTAATAAGCTACTACAAAGCCACAACATCTCACTCTTTTCATTTAGTCTCTACCGGGAGATACCAACTCCTTGGTAGTTCTTGCTGCCACACAATACAATGGGAAGACCTAGATGACTTTAAAATACTCACATTAGATCTTCCAAGGGAAGGAAGTCCTGAGGGGCTGTGTTCTTCATTTGTAGACTCTTGGTACCTGATCTGATCTATCCTCATATAGGAGTCATATAATCCATCTCCAAACCTGGCTGGAAATGTCCCATGCACAAACCAGTTAGTCACAACAATTCACGCTGATACAGACAGAGATAAATGCTGAAATGTATCTCACTTAGCACATTTTCGCCTGTAAGATCATAAGTTCTCATTCGTTTATGAAATGATCTTTAGAATTTAACTACAACTACATTCTAATACCACAACAGAGTGCAAAGCTCTTGGGAAATGTTACTTTGTGATACTTTTAATTTAGAGCTTCTTTTTTTTTTAATCAACTTTTGCTCTGCAAGTATATCCTCAAGAAACATTAACCAGCATACTCCCCATTCTCCCTTAAGTCGGATAATCCCGAACTGGCCTCACTGAGAACAGACAACGAGCACACACTTAAATACTTGATAGGACTATCCTTTAAAGTAGGTTATCCTATAAAAATGATAGGTGGGAATTACAGTTGGCAGATTTGCTGCAAGGGGAAGGAAAAACACCCCAAAAGGCGGGGTCAGTTGGCCCCAAACTGTTGGTAAATGCTGCTAAAGAACTCAAAATGGCAAGGTTTAAGGCGACCGGCTCCTCTCCGGGGCACGGCCGTTTGGGCGAAGGGGATGAACCAAGGGGGGAGCGGGGCCAGAGGGGTTCCGAGGGGCTCCCAGGGGCTCCCCGACCATCCCGGCCCGGCCCTCCCCGAGGCCGCGGGACCCCCGCCAGAGCTTCCCCCCCGAGGGCCCGGCGGCCGCCTCAGCCCTCTCCCGCCCGGCCCGGCCCGGCCCGGCCCCGCGGCCGCCGCCTCACCTGCCCCGAGGGTCGCCTCCGGCTTCCTGCCCAGCAGCATGGCGGCAGCGGCGGGAGGGGTCGGTCCCCATCCCCCGCCGGGCCCCGCTCCGCCGTCCAGCGCTGCCGCCGCGGCGGGCGGCCGGGCTCCTCCGCTCCGCCTGCGGCCGCCCGCCACCGGCCCGCCCGTTGCCAGGGGAACGGCCCCCCGCCGGGCCGCGCCTGCGCAATGGCGGCGGGGCGGGCCGGGGAGCGGGGCCTCGCTGGGCCGGGGAGCGGCTGATGGCGGACCGCCCGCCCGCCGCGCACAGCGTTGATACGTTTTTACATCCCTACCCAAAAGCTTTGAGTTTTGTTGTCCGTTCCTCGTCCCTCTCCCTCCACCATCCCCTCAGGGTGTGTCCCGCCGCCCCGTCTCAGAACAAAGCGCTGGGGAAGAGGCTCCGTGAGGAGAAAACCCGCCGAGCCCAGGGGCGGTGGGCGCGGGGGGAACGGGCCGGGCCGGACTTGGGGAGGCGGTTTCCAGCCGGACGCTTTTGTACAGCGGGACGGCGCCATGGCGGCTGCCGCGGCTTGAGGGGCGGGAGAGCGGCGGCGGTGGTCAGGGCGCGGGCCCGCCATGTTCTCCAGGGCGTTCCGGGTGAGATCCAACACCGCCATCAAGGGGTCCGATCGGTGAGTGCCGGGCCGGGGACTCCCGCCGCGCCGAGGAGGGGGAGCGGCCCAATCCCGCCTGCGGCGCTCGGGCCGGGAATCGGTCCCGCCTGCGATTCCCTCGGCCGGGAATCGGTTCCGGTGCCCCGCGGGAGGCGGCTCGGCCTCCACAGAGACCCGGGCCGGGGGTAGCAGGGAGCTACGGCCGCTTTCGCCTTGCATTGGTGGTAAACGCGAACGTTTTGAATACAAAGTGCGCTTTTCATATTAAACAAGACTTCAATGAATTGTCCCATTGAGGCCTAGCTCACCCTTCCTTCTGTGCTCGCCTGGTGACACTCGGCTGACTTGCCCATCTTTCAGATCCACTTGCTGCAGCTGTGAATGACCCCACAGCCCCTCCTTGTGCTACTCACCGTGTCTTAAACATCAGTTAAACCTGGGGAGAGAGAAATCTGGCTGCACTCCTGCCCCTGCCCACCAGATTTGTAATGAAATCACTGCAAAACGGGCAAAGACGGCAATAGCAGCTGTGAGCAGAATTTTAAGGAAGGATGTGACCATGTTTGGCCTTTTCCCACTATTCTTCCAGCAGGCAGCTCTCTCGTTGTAAACTGGAACACAAATGCTTCAAATTATCTTCTGTGAAAAAGCAGGAATCTCATGAACAGCCAACAAAATAGTGACTACTGATCTAGGGATTATTTTGAAGGATGGCCCAGACAGCTTTGTAACACACTTGTGATTTTTATCATTACAGGAGGAAACTACGGGCTGATGTTGCAGCAGCTTTTCCTAACATTAGTGCTGAACAATTAACTGAGTTTATTCCAAACAAGGAAGAGCTTAATGTCATCAAAATATACTCGCACAAGGGGGAGGCCATCACTGTTTACATGAATAACAGGAACCCAATATTGTTTGAAATTGAGAAGGCTCTGTATCCAACAGGTACGAGGAGTGGAATAGAATAATCCTCTTCACTTACTGGGAATCAGCCTTTCCCCAAAAGATTCCCTTGTGTCCACCTTAAGTACTTACCCTATCACTATAGTATCCGTACACTCCATAATCTTTAGTGCCTTTATTCTACCAACAGCTTTGTGAAATCAGTGGCATTTCTGGATTCTTTCCACAAAAAGGAAATTGAGGTGTTCAGAGGTTAAACCCAAGGAAACGAGTCTTTTAGCCATAGTTTAGCATCTTAGGCCCTCATGTCTCTTTTGTCCACTGCAAAGTGTAATTCCAAGAGGCACAATGTCCACCTTTCAGGCAGCCCTGGAAGTAGGCAATGAATTGCTCTCATGCTCTATGCTTTTATTTTCCCCGTACTCAGCAATTCTTCCCTATTGGAGTAGCATTTTAGCTCAAAGCATCCTTGATTTAAGGAAAACAATGTAAACATTTATCTATATCCTTTATAATAATTCACAAGACCTTGAATTAACTAGTAGTTTATTTTTCTCCATCACATCTACTAATTATTGTAGGGTTGTTCTGACTTCAGATTTTTTGGTTACCTGAGGAACAGGAGGGTGTTTAGTTGTGGTTCATACTGTACTGCTTAAAGATGGGCAGAAGCAGCAGCTGGAGAAATTTTTAATGATGCATCTTTAAATTTCTGTTCTGTTTTGGGACAGTGTACACCCTGTGGATCTACCCAGACCTGCTCCCTGCTTTTGCAACCTGGCCCCCTGTGCTACAGAAACTAGCAGGAGGAGCAGGTAAGAGAACCAGGACTTTGTCACATTGTGTTACAAAAAGGAGTTGCCTTTGGGGCTTTTTTGAAGTTGTCTTTCCCAGTGGCAGAAATGTACCTGAAACAAATGAAAAACCAAACAAGTATAAAGAACAAGTACTCACAAAGTAATCCATAGTGGGGTGGTAAAAAGGTACATAGATAAGCTGTAAAAAAGTTTGTGGGTGAAACAAAGTAGATTAAGCTGTTTAAATGTAGTTAATGTGTTCCATGTGGGAATCTCAGATTTGGAAATACCATCTTGGGGTGGTCAGCAGCTCTGAACTGGGACACAGAACTGCCTGTGTCATGCATCTGTCTTTTTTGTAACTCCTTGAGCAGCTGAGTTCCTTTGCTGCCACCACGCTTCCTGTCGGTTCAGAGATGAACTGGCTTATCCTTTGGATAAGAAGTGAGTTTATATTGGAACATAGAGTTGTAATCACTGTCGAGTAAATTGTGCAGGTGAGGTTGGATTCAAATTCCTGGGTTACTGGCTCTACCACCTAATTATGGATCAAGACTAACAAGAAAGGAGTCTTAGTTTCTGGAACCTGCTTTGGATGCAGTTCAGACTCATGAGAATCAGGGCTTTATAAACTTTAAATTGCAGAACTGCTCAACCAGAAAAAGATTAAATTGCAACTGCTGCGGCCTTAGCCTGTAAATGGAAGTGTACGTGTAGGGAGAGATGTCTTTTTTCCATTACACGGTATCTTAGGTAGAACTCGAGTCCCTCTGTTGACTTTATTCGCTTTTGGGGAAATAAAGTGCTTGAACACGTAGCTGTGATAGACATCAGAGCAAGCCTTGCTCCTGACTTGTAGCGACCTAGTTTCTGGGGGGAAAAAAAGTCTCGCTAATTGGGGAAGGAGGTGGATGAAAGAGGGCTGCAGGTCATTCATCTCCCGTGGCAACCAGGCTACCTCTTGGTGAAATCCAAAGATAAGAAGCTGGCCACTGAGACAATGGCCAACATAGGCAGAGAGGAGAGGTAGGACCACATCTCAGAAAGAAAGGCAGGAGACTGTCCAGAGGGAGGGAAGGAGCAGATTTAGGGAGCGTGCAGTTACAAAGAGGAGAAGCAAGGTAGTGCTGTTCGTGCTCTCCGTTCTGTGAATTGAAGCGTCTACTCTCTGCCCTGGTTATTTACACAATACACACGTGGTACTTACCTTGTTACGTGAAGGTCTTTATGTGATTTCTGTCCTCAGAGATCTGGAGCCTTGGTTGCAGAGGCAGAGCTCATTCTAGATTTGCTGAAAATAGTTGTGACAGTGAAATGGGAGGAAAAAAAATACTGTTGGCTTCTTCAGCATACACATTAAATCTATCATGCTGAGAAAAAAAGTGAGATGCCTTCAAAAGCAAACCATGGAACACAGGTCAGTCCAGGAGACTGCAAGCTCTAGACAATTATAGCTGCGATGAGGGAAAGCAGATGCTCTTTGCATAATTTGGTGATGACGTGATGCCGTATGTGGGGCATGGAAAACTGTTCTTTAATGACGTGCCAGTCGATTCACCCCAGGTATGGGAAGCAGAAGGAAGCACGCAACAAGGTGTGCTGTTTCTGTGCAGATGGCAAGGGGATGGTTAAGCTGCTTCCTCGTGCTGAGAAGAGTTCACAGCAGAGTGCAGTTATTGTGCCAGATCAGGAGGGTTGGGCCAGCAGTAACAAATTTCAGGCAATTCAGTCTTCAGCCAGAGAGCTGCAGGGATAACCTGTCCTTGGGACAGGGATGAGAAAATGGGATTCCCAGACACATCTCCTTCTTCCTTTGTCTGTCCATATCATTAATGAAGAGTGATGCTCTCTGGGCTGGGAGCTCATACTTTTGTGTTAAAAACAGTACTCCCTGTGGGCCTGACAGGGCGAGGGGATGAGTGTGCTTAGATCTGCAGTTTTTTGGGATGTGCCCAGCACCTTTGTGAATTGGATCCTTTACTCCACAGGGTGGGAGCAAGAAGTGCTGCCTTAGGAGAAACAGAGAATCATGTTTAATCTGGCATGTGCTCAGCTATGAGCAGGCATGTGTTTTTGCTGAGTAACAGGAGGGATGGGGGTGGAGGTGCTGGTGGCTGAGTCTTTCATTGAGAAATGGATGTGCTTTATTCCTTTCCTTCAGATCTGATGCTGCCAGGAGTTGTAGTGCCATCTTCTGGCTTTCCTCAAGTAGAGCGGGGCACGCTCTGTGCTGTCACCCTCTTGGGAAACAGGTCAGAGGATTCTTTATTCATATCTTTTCTTAGAAACTACAAATGAAAGGAAGCTATTTTTTACAGGAGGACTCTGGGGGGTTTGAAGAAATAAAAGCAGAATTGTTCTCACACATTTGAGGCACTGTGGACCCAACCAATGGAAAATACAGCCAAAAAAAAGAATCCACTTCAGTTTCTGGGTTAGGATATGTTTGAGCTTGGGTGGACAGCTCTGCAGATCAGTTTTTTTGGACCTCTGGGGGAAGAACTGGTAGGTTTGTTTTGAAACAGAGTAATTTTTTTAACAAATGATAGTATTCTGCACAGTTGTCTTTTTGTCTGTGAGGAAGTTCAGAACGAGGGAGCAGCGCTAAAGCTGTTGGTTTCCCCCTGACCACTGCTGCTCTTTTGGCAGTGCGTACGCTTCTTGTACTTCATTAAAGCAAAGAGCGTGTCACTACAGAACCTTCACTTCAGTGTCACAGCTCACATATCCTTGGGATTCTTTGGAAGAATTTACATACCAGAAAGATGGGACAAAACCAGAAAATACCTACATACTTTAAAAAAAACACAAATGGCTTGTAGAGAACTAGGACATTGTTAAAGAAATTGAGTATATCACAATGGCACAGTCTTTGTCCAAGTAGCAGAGAGTGTTTGTGCTGTCCTGCTGAAATATTCCCTTCTTTTCCCAGAGCTCCAGTAGCAGTCGCAGTTGCCACCATGGCCACTGCGGAGATGCTGGCTGCTGGAATGAAAGGGAAGGGCTTTGCGGTGCTGCACACTTACTTGGATCACCTCTGGTGGGTATAGTGCCAAGTCTCATCTGTTTACTAAAACCAAAATACGTGCCCCAGTAAGATTAATCTGGTTACAGTTTAGATATAGCCATTATTAATGTTTCAGCTACATATTTTTGGTGACTGTGCTTTTCCAACAGAAGCAGGTCCTGACATCTATCCATTATATACATATTGGCAATCAATATATAAAGTTATTCACTTGGTTCATTTCCTTCAATCGGAGTGTAATTGTTATAAAAATGAAGCTAGAACACCCCTGTTACTCTGATTTTAGAAAATCTTACTGTTCTTTGAATCATTTGAATCATTTTGATTCATTTGAACTTTGAATCTTTTTTGCTTAAAAATGGCCAACTGTGTGAGTCTCCACCAAATGAATGAGTGCTCTGCATTTGGATTCAGCTTGTCTGCTCAGTTTTAAAGTAAAATTCATGGGGGGAACATAGAGTTTATGGAGGAAGATGAGTTAAATTTTATAGTTCTGAGAACGCGGAAAAAGACCCATGCAACTGCCAGTGCCTTTTATCAGGATGCCATTTGCTCATTGTCCTGTGGGCTTCGAAGCAGTAAACGGAAAGCTATGTTATGCTTTTTCTTCCTTTTATAGGGAATATGGTGACAAATCTTGTCCTCCTACCTTAGCTCCCTTGGTAACAGATTCTGCTGAAAAGGAGAGTGCTGAAGATGAGGAAGAGATGGAGGGGAACGAGCCTGTCAGCAACTTCCCCACTGACCCATTGCAGCACGTGGACATCGGTGATTTGAGCCTGAAGGAGCGAGACAGTTGTGCAACACTGATGGGAAAGGAGGAGCTCCATGAGAACAGAGCTGCAGAAACAGCTGAGGATGCCCACGCGGAGGCTCAGCAGGAAGCTGAGGACAGTAGGACTCCACAAGGTATCTCTGCACACAAATGAAACCAAACTGTGACCTTTTGGCTCGCTGAAGCCTTTACCTACCCTTTGCATTCCGGACAGTTCTGTGTGCTCTGAAGGACAGTCTGAAAGAAGAGACTACTCACATTTTACTTGTCCTTTTCTTTCCCTGCAGAGCAAATGGATGCATTATTTAACCAGTGCTTTTTTCATGCTTTAAAATGCAAAGTAAAGAAGTCGGATCTCCCTCTGCTCACCAGCACATTTCTCCGCAGCCATATGTTCTCATGCTGGTACGTGGTAAGAAGACTGTCTTTAGATTTGCATGTTGGGTTTTTGGCTTTAAAAATGTGCAGATCCGGTGTGATATTTAACATGAAGGCTTTGACTCAAAAGTAAAATTCAGTCCTTACCTAAGGTTACCTAAGACTACGCTCACTTCTTACTGCAAATACTTTGATGGAAGGAATATGCAGACCCAGATAGGCACTGGGTAGCTAACCTAAATTGGCTGGCATTTGTTCCACGACTGCTTAGTCACTTAAATGGCTGTTTGCCTACCCACAGGAACGTCAGCGCTAGTTTCACTCATGATGTTCTATATGTTAGCTTGTTTGAAGTAATTCTTTCTCTGTGTGATTTGTATTTTTTGCTGTTAAGAAACTTCTAGCATAAGTAGCAAGATTTAAGAAGAAATGAAGGGTGACTTATAACTAAAGAACTTTTAAAAAATTCATTTATAGCCCCGCTGGTCAACAACTGGACATAAAGAAATCAAGCTACAAGAAGGTGAGATTTTTTGTTGGGTTGGTTTTTTTGCATTAATTGAAATAAGGAATGGAAGGAGAGAAAAAAATTGAAGTAAAAATTGTTCAGGTGTTAGTAAGACAAGCAGACAGACAAAAATCTCCAAGAAGCTGTTCTTAAAAAACAAGTTCTTTTACTCAACTCTCTGCTCCTGTGGGATCCAGGGAGAAAAGTAATTGTCCCAAAAGCATGAGCATTGATCAACTTTGAATGCAGCTAGTGCTATCTGCCACTGTGTGCTGCGATAGCTATTGAAGGGTTCTGGTCTTGAGGGACAGTGCAATTACTTGCAAGAAGAGGCCATACCCTTTCTAAAGCTGCTAAGGAGCAAAAAAAGAGGAGAAAATAAGACGATACTGTCCCTGTTGCGTAGATGACAAGCAAGACAAAATGCCTTGGCAGAGGTCGCACAGTTGCCTATGTGAGATGTTCTGTAATTTGGCTAAGAACATCTTGGAACAGAGAGATGGCAGACCTGAAAGAGGAACAACTGCTTTTACTCTGTTTTAGAGCCAGACAGAGGCACTCACGGATCCTTAGCGATTGCTGTGCTTAGAGAAGCAGAGGTGTGGGTGGTGTGCTGGTTTGGTTTTTTTAAAGAAGTTTTTCTGATTTGGCAAGTAACTTAAGGGCAGTCAGAAACACAGGAACAGGAATTTTAAATGCTTGACTCCACATTTCTGATTGTTGCTTCCTTCAGTTCTCTAAGTTCCTGCAATGTATGCAGCAGCAGCAGATCTTAAAAGTGAAGGAGCTGAGCAAAGGTGTGGAGAGCATCGTGGAAGTGGACTGGAAACATCCAGAGTACGTGGAATATTGCAGTCTTTGATAGAGTTGGCAGTCTCTGAAACAAAGTAGAATCTGCTACTTCCAGCTCTCTTACCTATACTCTGCTTGAATTTCTGTTCTGAATAGCTGTAGCAGCCCTCATTTTCTAATCTTAATATGGTATGGAGGGGTTTTATACCCCAATTAATTGCAATTTTTTGCAGTGTTACTGACAAATTTCTGGCTGCCAGTTTGGATGCTAATAAAGAGTTACAGCATTGAGCCTATTAGCGGTCACTGAAAAGCACATTCCCCTGACAGTGTTTTAATAGTTTGTGTGGGTTTTTTTGTGGTTGCTGGGGGAAGGGAGGCAGAAGGTTTGAAACCCATCAGGCAGCTTTCCATCTATTTAACAGTGACTGATTTATGCTCTTCCAGTTTAAGCCATTCTCCCCCTCCCCATTCTACGTCTGTGCTTGGCAAACTCATTGCTCAGCTTGAGGTGAACTTAACCTGTCTCAACAGTAACTCCAGGAAAAAGGTGACAGTGTTGCTAAATAAATGCTCATGAAACTACAGTCTCAGAATGTAGAATGTTATAAAGGATCAAATCAAGCACTTTGAAAAATCAGAAGCCAAAGTTATAATCTCAAAAAATGAAAAAAAAATCCAAACATTTGCTGTGTTTTTCCTTACCAATACTGATTTGCACAAATACTCCTATACTTGCAGTTACTTATTACCAGATTCCTCTATAGGTGTTTCTGTTATCTTTCTAATGATTAATAGTTACCTCACATTGAGAACATCCTGCTTTTTCCTTCTACATTTCGGCACATTTGCTCTCTCGTGGAATTTCCCAGTGGGCCTGAGGCTGCCTGGTATGTAACGTCTCCTTGGCAACTAATGGAGAGGAGAATATTTCCGTAGATATAAGCATATCTTCTCTTCTGCGTTTAGAAAGAACCAGGATTACTTTGACTTTCTGCATTAACTTTTCTCTCATTATACTTGGCCTTATCATCAGGAGACAGACACACTCCAGCTCAGTTTGTCAATTCTCTTACCTTCAAGCGTAGAACATGCAGCTCTGCTCGATGAAACGAGACTCCAGCTCCTGCACGGATCCAGTTCTTACCCCTCTCTTCCAGATCTTTTATCACTGACCACTAAAGAATCATTTCAGGTTTTAAATGTCTGTACATTTGTAGAGAGTGCAGTTGGGTTGTTTTTTTTATAAATTTAATTCTAGGGACTCTACGGAATGGGGCTGCATCCTTTGAATTATGGCAATTGTCTCTAATTACAAGAGGCAAATATGCTTAGAACAACTGGAGAGATCTACTTTTTCCCCAATGTACAGGGCTTCACTCAGAGTGAAAAGTGCCTAATAGCACCTGAGTTAAGGTGCTTATTTATGTGTATCTTTAAAACACGCACAAGGACAAATCTGTTCATCTATTAAAGCAGCTAATACTTCAAAATACAGTTCTTTCATCATGTCCTTTAATCTGCAGACACAGGCCCCCACTGCAATGAGATACATTTGGAGGAACTGGCATGTTATAAAACAGACCAGAAAGCTTTCTGCGTGGCTCTGCTAAGTTTTAGTGTCTCAGTGAAACAGAAGTGATAAGTTTCAATCCCTTCCACTCACACCAAATCGTTCTCCTTTCAGCTTTAGAGCCTTTGTGGTACCTGAAGGATTTTCTTCAGCCTCCGCTGCCCAAGAGAGCAAGAGTGAAGACAGAGAGCAAGCGTACCATGCTCCTGAAATCATTCCACTTTATGGGGTCTCAGCAAAAATGGTCCCACTCTTTCAGGAATCTGGACACAAGTAAGCACTAGAAAAGTACAACAAAACTGTTGGTACGCAAAGAAGGAGACTAAGAAACCCGTGCTGCTGCCATTCTGTTAGCCCTGACGGGGAGGGCCCTGAGATGATGACAGGAATGGTGCTGGGCATCAAGAATCTATTCCTTGCTTCACAAAGGGAAGAAGGGTAAGAGGCTGTGACAACTGCATTCAGCAAGTACATCACTTCTCTCACAGCTAAGGAGGTGATAGCTCAAGTATCAAAATTAGTACGTTTTCCTTGGGTTGTCTTAATTTGCCATTGGCTAAGGCATATTCTGCCCACCCACAGCATGGTTTACTGAAAGGGGGATGCCCAGATAATTTAATTGAGCTGTTGCTACCAAATATAGTCAGGGTAGTTGCTGTCTTCTGTCTTGGTGACAGAACCCAACACCTAACTACTTATTACTTTAAGTTAAAAATGTTTCTTTCTCTTTAGAAAGGGCAGCATCCTCTCAAGCAGTGAGGTGAGAAACATCATCATCAACTACGTGAAGACTAATGAGCTGGTTGATGAAACAAACAAAAAGTAAGTAGAGGTGGAAGCAGTCCTTCCCTGCTTCCACAGGACATGCTGAAGTTAGAGGAAATATGTGCATTTTTTTGCTTCTAATCCCTGTTTTTGTTTTGTAGCTTTGTAAAGGTGAATGCTGTTCTGTGCGACTGCCTGTTAGCTAAATCAGAACAAGATGAGATCTCAAACCTTAAATGGGATGACCTCTTGAGCAGGTGACTCTTTTCCCAGTGAAATGTTTCTGTTTTACACAGATTTCTTGCACCCAACTCGAAGGCACACGTTATTGGAGCTGCCTCCATTGTAACTTCCTACTGGTAACACAACAAAAAATCTCCAGAAACCTTCACTTGAAGGACCTCTCATTCTTCACCGTGTAACAAGCATCTGGCATTAAACTATTGTGGTTTTTTGTTTACCTACTAACCTCTTATCAGGGAAAGCATCCTAAACACACAGTTCCTGGTTCTGTATATCATCTGTACGTACAGATTTATAAAGCCATCCCTTGTAGTAGATAGATAGATGAAAGCATCCTTTTTAGGCCATAGCAATAAAGCTTCTGCATTTACAACCTAACCCACCCTTTGGATCCAACAGGCCTGATTATTTGGCACAAGACCATTGTTTCCAGGTACTGAAAAACTTTGCCTCAATGTTCCCAATGTGTAACTTGCCTTGAGCTTCTCAATCACACACCGCTTCCGAGGCCCCTCCAGCAGGTTCCTGTATTTCTGAAGCCAGGTTTGCTCGTGGGACAGTAACACGGTCTGTGCTGAATTTTAAACTGAAACTGCTTCACGGATCTGCAAACAATACAACTGAACAATAGCTTACAGACAGAATTAAAGAAGGTTTTCCTCTGGTAAAAATTTAAAAATTTTACCAGAACAATCTATAAGATGTAATTTTTGAGAGTCAGTAGACTAGCTTTCTAGCTTTTTGTCAGTCCCTGTCTTTAAATAACAGTTAGGATGCAAGTCTTTGCGTGAGCTCATCATGCATTATCTTCTTAAGATACAAATTCTCACGCATAGAATCTTGGCTTTCATGTAGTCTCAAAAACCTGCGAGAGGCTGAAAAGCACCGTTAACACCAGCCTTGCTGTACAGTATGGACTAATTGGATGTATTAATTTCGTTCAGGTGCCTTGAACGACTGCAGCCCTTACACCAGGTGACATTCTTTGGACAAGAGCCTGTTGTGAGGAAAGGGAACATTGAGCCCATCGACATAACGGTAGCACAGAGATCATCAAATAAGAAGGTAAAAAAAGAACTAAAATGATGGCATTTCAGCCATATTGGTTTGGGGCCAGATTCTGAGAGCAGCTTTGGCAGCTCATTTTTCTGGGATGAACAAGACATGACTTGCTGATACCTACAACAGTGATGTTTGCAATACTTCTTAAAACCTGCAGGTGACAATTATCAAGAACCTTGAGCTGTACGGTCTAGACCCACAGTGCGTGGCCAACGTTCTGCAACAGAAAGTGCAAGCCAGTGCCACCATCACCCCCGTGCCAGGAACAAAAGACAGAGTTCAGGTCCAGATCCAAGGCAACCAAGTCCATCACCTGGCCAAGATGCTGTTGGGTAAGTCTGTTCTGGAACCAGGCAGGACTGGGTACAGCAAGACACAGATTTTCATTCTTGAGCTGTGAATACTTACCTGAAGTGAACTCTTGCTTATGTTGCAGAAGAATATCAGCTACCTCGGAAATACATTCAAGGCCTTGAGAAGGCGCCAAAGCTTGGCCGGAAGAAGTAGGAGAAAAATCTACTGTAAGAATTACTCGGATTTCATTATTTATAGATGTGTTCTGCCATTAAATCAAGGATAATGTACAGGCCCTGTTCATTCAAAAATGAGTCCTGGATGTTTACAAGGTCTAGGATTCACCCAAATAATAATATTGCTCCAGCTGTTCATTTTTCACGAAAATAAAAATCCGAATAAACCCCTTTAGCATTATCCTTTTTCCATATATTTTCTAGACATTCCTAATGGTGCACTGGTTTCCTGTCAGCAGTGGCTTTTGCCTTGTTTAATATTCTTAGTTTGCATGCTTTAGCAAAGGCTGGGTGATGGAACCTCCGCTGAAATGTAAGCAAAGTACATTGCCACACATTGTCCTGGCACAATGTGTGTTGGGCCACAGATTGTGCATGTCAGAAGTAAAACCCATTTGGTTTTGGATTTTATCCTTTTCAAGATTTCCAGATATTAATATCAGGCATTTCATCACTGAAAATGAACTCTATTAACTGGATTTTAATGGTTTAAAATATATAAATATATATATATAATGTATATATATGTGTATATATGTGTATATAAAAAATATAATGTATGACATTCACTGTACTTTATCATGAGTAGCAGTTCTGTCAAAGCCAGCTAAAGTATTACAAGAAGATTAATGGAAGACTTTGCCCAGGTTTCACAGGGGTAGATGTTCTCTACCTCTTTAGCTGAAACTTAAACACTTTACAGTAGGGTTAAGAAATTTAAATTCACTTCTAGGAGGGATTCCTTTATTTTCCCTTTAGACTAAATAAATGAAAGTTCCAGAGGAGGGCGCCAGAAAAAGAAGTCAAAGAGATTTCTTTATTTACCGACAGTTTTATTATGGTTGTCTTTTACACTGTCTGCGTATGAACAAGTAGTTTCAGAACCTTCAAAAAAGCCGGAAGTGAGACATTTTTTAAAAATGCCATAGAATTACTAGGGAGTAATAAAAATAAATTACAGCATTGCAAAAATGCATTTCACTTTGCCATAGAAGCTTTACTATTCCATTCTATACACATTATTTTACATGTTTTACAATAGACATGAAAAATAAAATCCACACAACCTAGGCAAGACAATATTCGAACCAAAGGCACTGCCAACAGTATTTTGCGCTTAAGGAAGGGGCCGATCCTTCTATCCTCGACACAGCTCAACCAGCCATTAAGAATTTGAGTTACAAGATCTACCAAAGTCTTCCACCACCCCTTCTCTTGAAAAACCAAAAAAGAAAGAGCCCTCCCCTTTCGCGGGAGGTTTTTCAGCAGCATTCACGGGAATTGCATAAAAGCCATGCCTTCTACCAAATGTCAAAGACATGCTGGGTTCCAGGGGAGGAGAGGGTGATGGTCACCAGAACTCTAGTAGAAAACAACAACAACAGCAGAAAAGAAATCTTTACAACTTCTAGCTGGCAGGATAAGGGATTTAAAAACCAAGTGTCTGGATCGTCTCCGAACCAACAGCAGTTTTTACAGTGTTCTTCCCCTTGACTGAACAGAAGTATTTATACAGTGCTTCCAAGACTCCAAGCGTGAGTTAAACGTTACTTAAATTACTTCATGAGTGCACAGTGAAGTAATAAGTATTCTTGTAAATAGACAAACAGCCCCAGAGTGTGGAAATTTGCTGCTCTATTTGGGCTGGTGCCACATTAAAGGTCCTCTGGGTGTGGGGTACAGGTTGGAGGCCCTTCCACCAAAGCCTTCTCCACCACCGAGACAGGAGCTGCAGAAACGGGGCATTTCTACAAACCGAGGGGCTTTAAGTGATGCAGTTGCTCTCTTACAGTTTATAAACAAACATACTCAAGTATAAATCTGGAAAAAAATAAAAATCCCAAGCAGTCATCTTCAAAAAGGAAACAAAAGAGCTCCTTGTCCCTCCACGGACGAAAGCAGCCTCATCACAACAGAGCTTTGGGAACTTGTGGGGACAGGACTGAGAAGGCCTCATGGCAAAAGTCCCTTCCCAATTTCCACCTTTAGCCCCAAATGCAACGTTTTCACACGTAAGGGGAAAAAAAAAAAAAAGGCACTGAGGTAAATTTTGGACTCTTCCATATCATCTCTGTGGTAACTGTGACCCCACAACCTGTTGCCTCCCTTCCTGCCCCATGCTGGTGGGGGCCCAGTGGCCTACAGCGACCTGAGGGACACTCTTTCACCGGGTCACTGTGAAACCTTTCCATGTGCTGCATCTGAATCTGAATATTGTGAATATTCCATTCTATCTTTACACTTTGTTGCGGTGTAAACAGCAGGAAGACGGGACCTGGCTGTGCTCGGGACCAAGCACGGAGTAAACATGGCCCCAGTGGGATTGGGGAGGCCGCCTGGAGTTACAGCAGGAACTGACGCTCCAGCTCAAGGATTTTTATCAAGGATGCACAGTGTGTGCATCAGAAACAGTGGGAGCCCTGAGAGAGGGGGAGAGAGACTTCCCAGCCCCACGTAGGGGGCGAAACCTCCCCGGCCATGCAGGCAGAGCACCGAGGGTGAGAGGGGAGGAGGAGACGCCATGTACAGAGTGACAGAGAAGGTGGCATGTCAGGGACAGGATGGTGGGGGAGCAGCACAAGGAGAGTTAGTGAGGGGAGGCACGGTGTGAGGAGGACACCCGAGCCTTGGTTCCCCTTCTCTCCTGGCGCTAAGGCTCCCTGTGCTCCTGGTGCCACATCCACGCCTGGCCCCGGTCTCTGCTCCTCTCCCTCGAGGCCAGACCTGTTCGTAGCTCAGAGTGGGTTTGATTTGTGAAAGCGGGTTTTGAGCTTTCCTGGCTCAGTCTGTTGGATACGTATTGCTAAATGTTCAGTATCGAACCATTGGTCCGTGCCCCAACCACCATCTTTGCACATTTAAATGGAGGTCCCAATTCCTACCGAGTACAAAACTGGTAAAACACAGGCTATCTTAGCTCAGCATCAGGGGTAGTTGCTTTAATTCACCTCTGTTCTCAAAACTGCAAGTTACCTAGAATCAAAATGGACGACTTTTCCTGAAATTAATATTACCGAGTTTCAATAACACTTACTGACGGACTGTTTGGGTGTTGCAGCTGCTGAGGTGTCACGACTCTTACCCTTCCCTGGCTCTCTCAGCCCTGAACGAGTCCGTCCGACGTTGGCTACGGCTGCAACACCCACACGGTTTGGTGCAACCACCTCCTCCGCTGAACCTGCCGCTTCTACTTACGAAACGAGGACTCCGCCACGTGGGGACAACGCCACGAACCCCGGCACCGCCGAACGGGGACACGCACATGGCTGGGAGGAGCGTGAACGGCAAGTGTTATTGCCCTGCTCACACCACCAGCTGGGAGATGCTCCTGTTGGGCTTCAACACTCGGCGTTTTCCAGGGGGCTTCTCCATCGGAGGGTGGAGCTGAAAAGCGAAGCAGCAGCTGTGTTTGGTTTTAAAACTGTGGCCGTCAGCAAACAGGTTTCCCAGTTCTTTGACTGGCTCCAGTCCTGGGATAAGAGGTTTCAGAAGAAGGAAATGCTCTATGTTCATTTCACGGGTGCTGGCAGCCAGTCCTTAATGGAAGGATGAAAAGGGAAAGTGACTACTATAAGGTGTCCTGAGAAGTGTCTTTTCATTTTAAAAATAGTATCTAGCTTAGTCTGGTGCCCAGTGCCTCCCGAGGGGCTATCCCGGCTTGCCTCTGGCTTCTTTCAGGGTCTGTTGCAGTCTCTGTTTAAACTTCTCGTACTTCCTCTGCACCTGCTGGATTTTGTCCTTCTCCTCTTTGTCCAGTATCATCAAGAAGTTCTGTAGCTCTGGGATGGAGAACGCGTCCCACTGCAGAAACAGCAGAAACAGAGGAAAGTAAGCACAAACCGTTCACCTTGCTGCTTTTGTGTTGTTTTTTATTCCCCCTGAATCTGTAAAGAGGAACAATAAAAGACGTTTAGTCGTGTATCTGATCTCCAGGCAGCTTAATCTCACAGCGTCATGTTCTGAGAGCTGGGATAATGGGCTACAGCATAAAGGACCATCCCAGCCCTGAGACCACAGATTTAATAGAAATCATCTTTACTCAGGTGAATTAAATCTCCCACTGCAAGAGATGGCAGAGCTCCCTAGGGAATTGAAATATATACGGAAATAACTGACGCAGCATTCGCTCACACTTCCCTTTATGAAGGTGGGGGGGAGGTCACTCCCAGCAGGAGCCAGTTCTCTTTATTTTACTGCAAAGTTACCAAAACTGTTGGAGCTTCAGCAAAGCTCTTGGCTCAGGGTGCCAGCAGCGTGGCACCACCACCGCAGGGCCAAGGGTGACAACTGCCACCACTCAATGACTGCTACCCTGTGCCTGCTCAGCAGTGCCGTGGGGAGACAGTGTCCCTGCCACCGCAGCCCCACTCCTCCGGTGACACAGCCCAGTCACCCCACAGGGGACAGAATCCCACAGGATGTGGCAGCTCCCAGCGTTGGCCTTCGTCATGGTGGGGAGTGTGATTACAACCAAAAACTCAGCTGAAAATTTATTACCTGAGTGTCCCCGGCTTCTGCTTAAATTAGGGGACTGCTTATAACAGCGTTTAGCTAATCTAATTATGGAGGATTAACTCTGGGCTGGCGTTGCTTGGTTCTGTAAACAGATTATGGGTTGGCCATCAAAACTGGCCTCAGCATTTTCACAGCTCAGGTTTTTTTGTAAATCAACACAGTTTAAGAGCAATAAATTATGCAGGGTTTGGGGTTTTTAGATGTTTTTTTATTTGTTTGGTTGGGTTTTTTTTTAAGTAAGGTACAAGGAGTCCATTCAGTTGATAATTCCTCTGGAGAAAACCTGGTATGACGGTATTTTAGCAGGCAAACCCAGCAGCGTGGCTTGCGTGGCACCGCTCCAGCCCCTGCTGTCTCTGCTGTGCATGGCCACGCCACCACGTGCCCCACAACACTGTTAACATTCATGTGAAAACCAAAGGAAAGAGTCACCGACGTACCTCAACTTCCCCCGTTTCGTTTTCCTTCAGCACGAAGCTGAGCACGTCGGTGTCGGGGCCTGCCAGCAGCCGGAGGTACAGGGGGTACTCGGTGAGAGGGAGCTTCTGGAAGAGCACTGCAAGGGACAGCAGAGGTCCACGGTCAACCCATGACTGCCAGGCCAAAGCTCAGGAGCTCAGCTGGAGCACATAAAAGCAGTTTGTGCTGCTCAGGATCACAGTGGAAGCAGCTGAGTCTCTAACACACGTCCACAATGATCTCTGTTAGGTCTTAGGTGGCTTCAGCCCCCTTCTGAAAACCAGTAATTCCCTGTTAGCTTAAACTGCGTCACCTCCTGGGGAGGTCAGGCCATTTATTCATCTGACAGTTTTAAACTGAAAGAGGGGAGATGGAGATGAGATGTGGGGAAGAACTTCTTTGGTGTGAGGGTGGTGAGAGCCTGGCCCAGGT
>JAOQGH010000013.1:5265721-5289266 GCA_025769975.1 Gallinago jamesoni | reverse complement strand
GTTGGAGGGGGCTTGGAGCAACCTGGTGTGGTGGGAGGTGTCCCTGCCCAGGGCAGGGGGTGGCACTGGGGGGCTTTACGGTCCCTTCCAACCCAAACCATTCTATAATTATGTGACTTTTAGGCATTGCCTGCTGACACACCACTGACTCCTAGAAGAATGCTTTGGGTATGCTTCTCCAACACAAAATGGTAAAACCGATCGGCTGCAGGAAAGCTGGTGGGTCCCAGGGCATGAACTCACCTTGCCCATCCTTCCGCATCTCCTTGAAAAGTGCAAATTTCTGAGGGTTATCCACCACCATGAACTTCTTCAGGAGCCCCTGGATCACCTCGCTCACTGTGGTTGTGCTGCTGATGTGGAGCTGCTTGATGGCATCCAGCGGCAGGTAGAAGGAGGTTCTCTTGTCCGTCATGTCGGCCAGGTTCACCTCCTTGAGGGCATCGTAGATGGACTGCGGCCGGATCCCCGCTGGCACCGTCACGGGCCGGCGCAGTTTCAAATGCACTTTAATGAAACCCGTGTACGTCCCATCGTCGTTCTAAAACAAAGGAGAGAGGGGGGTTCAGGCTCCAGGGAGCCTTTTCCAGTGCTGGCCCCCAGTACGAGGGGCTTTCTGGTCACCGGCACTGCAGCCTGAGGGGTGGCTGCAGGAGTTTCCACCCCACGGTACTGCGAGGAGTCTGAGGGTTTCTTACTAATCACATAAAAAGTAACCAGTCATTTTGGGTTAGTCACTACTGATTTGCTCCTTTTCCTTCCACTCGGAGATGACTCATCCCTTCCTCGCGTCTCTGCCATCTCCTCTTACTTAAACCCAACGCTGCTACGAGTCAGTTATGGAAACCATTACAGGTAATTTGTAGTTGCACTTACGTGAGGATCTGAAACCTCGGGGAAGGTCTCTGCACGAGATCTCCCAACTGCATTCCTCACGTTCGATTCCCCGCTTACGGGATTCTCATATCGCCACGGCATAATAAATCATTCAAGATCAGCCCATCTCACGATGGGTCCCTTGCCCTACCCTCAGGCTCTGCAAAAATGCAGAAATCAAGAGAAAAGCCTGGCTCCGTACGGTCCATCCACGAGTGCCACCAGGAACAAGCCGAGGGATCCCGCGTGGGAGCTGGGAGCACTGGCCCCTGGTCCCACACAAGGGCCACCACCAGCGGCTGCAGCGGGTCTCAGGACTGTATTTTCCTAAACTTCAGGCAAAATAACTCAAGGGTAAACATTTGGGTCCCAAATGACTCCTTGAAGCCAAGGAGTGATAAAAATCAGCCGGCAAGAAATTCCAGCAGAAATTACTGTGCAGCCTTCACAAAGGAAATTATTGTAAGATCTACTATTTTAAATAACCTTCAGGTTTGTTTTCAGTTGTCAGCAAGCACCAGGCAGTCAGGTGGCTGCTCTTCTTGGAAGATCTACAGTTTAGTTATTTCACTCTTTAAGAAGCTTTTCCCCTGCTCTCTGTAAGATCCCGTGAAGTTTGTACCTTTGCAATATTCCAGTTTGTAAAGGAGTTATTTCCTTGTCTTCTCACCACGTGTCATCAAAGCTTTACTTACGGGTGGTGACAAGCGAGTTTGCAATCAAAGCCCCAACGTCCACAACATCCACTGTGGTTCTCAGACCTCTGCTTAAACAAGCCTGGCAGTGGCAGAGGAGAAAAGCCTCTCTTTCTAGAAAGGCTTTGGGTTTCCAAATCCACTTTGCGTTTCTAAATACACTTTGTCTTTCTGAATCCACTTTGCGTTTCTAAATCCCCTCTGTGACAGCTGCTGAGCTGCAGCCTCGCAGCCCGCCCCACGCCGTGACTCATCCCCAGAGGAACAACACCGTGGGCTCATCTATTTGTGGCAAGTCATCCACAGCACATGGCTGGCCAGAGATTACCGTGCCAGTGCTCCCAGTTTGAGAGGGGATGGAGGCAGGGGAGGGTTATCTCAAGGCTAAGGAAACCCAAGAGAAAAAGCAGATTGGGGAAGGTAGACAAAGAAATCTCAGTAGCCACAAGCCCTCTTGCCTTGGGGATGCCTTCCTAGAGCCTGGCTCAGCTCAGAGCTCAGGGGAACCAGGCTCGGCCCTTGTGTGTTTTAGGTAAATATTGCCCAGTACATACCAGCTTCATCAACAGGCAGTTTGTAACTTTTGCATTGTATTTTTCAATTTTCTGTTTGATCTCCTGGACAGTTGGAGGCTCAGGTTTTTCTTCTTCTACTGTTTGTGTTACATTCTGAAATGAGAAGAGAGAGGTTTTAGCTGGTTTATATGTTGGGTAACACCACATGTGTCCAGCTCTGCTTGTGCTTGGGAAATGCAGGAGCGAAGAGGCAGCGCAGACCCTGAGCTCGTGGTGACAGCGATGGCGCAGGTGGAGATGGTCCCTACGGCCGAGAGGCCAAATGTGCAGGATGCCACATCCCTGCCCCAAACCACCTCTGTGCACCAGTGACAGCCAGTGGAGGGAACCACAGTGTCCCAGTTAGTGGGACACTGAGGCACAGAGCAGAAAAGCCACCCCAGTACAAACCAGAGCAAAGAATCCAGCTTCTAAAACCCACTTTCAAAAAACGTCACCTGCACCTGCCGAGCAGTTCTTTGCATCTTGCATCACCGTGGAAAAATCACGTCCTATTTTTAGTACCTGTGGCTCTGCCTACACAAGCCAGGCACCCCCTTGAAAACACGGGGTACTCCTCAACCAGCTTCCAGCAGGTTCACCCAGGCAGCACCTGAAGTTAAATCTCTGCTGGATTAATCCTCCTTAGCTTTGGAAATTATAGCTCAGAGCAGCAAGAAAACAAAAAACCAAAACAAAACAACCCCACACAAGCAAGGTGGCTGCATGACTAATAAATCAGTCGCTAATAAATCAGTCAAGGCATCCAGCCCATGTCAGAAACTCTTCAGCACAGGCTTGCTGGGAGGACACCGGCTGCTGCTTCTCACTCAGCTTTGGGGGAATTTCCTCTTGGGAGGCAAAGCGACAGACCGTGCGTAGGTGGGTTCTACCTGCAGGTCGTGCATGGAAATGTCACTAATGAATAACGGGAAAACATGATCCAGTCACCCAGAGGCAGCTCCCAAATGCAACCCAGGGCTGAGAGCGGTTAAGGAGAAGGGCAATGAATGGGTTTGGAGAAGGTGCCGGAGCAGAGCCCAGTGCTCCAGCAGCGAGGGATGAGCCGACTCGGGATGGGAGCAGAGTCCAAGAGGATGCTGCCGTGGCATCGGAGCGGCTGCAAGACCTAGAGGGGAGCAGGACCACGGTGCCAATTACAGGCCACCTCAAAGGGAAAAAGCAAAGTGAGAGTAAGAACAGTGTCAGGGGAGCCAGGAGGGAGACCAAAGAGGCACCGGGAACACAGAGCTGCAAATGGGTTTTGCAGAGAAGGTTTGTAGGAACCTCAAGTGAGAGCCCGAGCCCTGCTCCCACCTCCCGTCTGCCCAAGTACTGCAGCACCGGCTGAAAAACCCACCCTGGAAACCCAACAGCAGGATACAACCCTCCACCATTGTGCCCAGCGTGATGGCAGACCCCAAGCACTGCAGGACCACAAGAACCAGTGAGCTCTTCTCCCAAAATCTGCTGGAAGGCAGGTCCAACAGCAGCATTCAAGAAGCCTCAATGACTTTATTGCCACAAGATCACTGGAAACTCCCAACATGAGGCTCATCTTGTGCGTCAACTGGTTTGACACCACTTTGGCCTGGGGTGACCCGAAGCAGAAGGGCTTTCCATCCAGCCAGGAGAGCAGGTCTCCTCTACAGTACAGCCTTCAGCATCCCAAAATCTGGACCAGCTGCCAAAGAGCCTGCGTGTGCCTTGGACGATGCTCAGTGGGCCAGATTTCCCAGCACAGCGCTCTGCTGCCTTTCCCGAACTCCCCACCTTCCCCGGAGACAGGCTGGGAATACATTTCTCCAGCGCTCCCAGATTTTGTGTGGGCTTGCTCAGAAGCCAGCATTAGCAGAGAGCAGACAGTGTGAAGGGATGTCCTATCAAGGCTGGTACAGAATGAAACCTGTAAACTCCGTGAAGGAAAAAAAGGGGGGGAAAAAAGCAATTTTGGAAGCAAAGCTTGTCTCTTCCCAGGCAGCCAGGCAGTACATGAGACCAGAATGCAGCAAGCTGTAAATAAGCCAATATTGCCCCAGGCTACCCGTGATATTTCTTTTAGGAGGAGAATCAAGCACGGGACAAAGTAAAATCCTGGTTGCAATCTGGCAAGACAGCTAGAGCCCTGGGATTCGAGAGCCCCACATTGACTCAAGTGATTCCAAAACAGAGAGTTCACAATTTCTACATGAGACAGGCAAACAGCATGAGACTTCCCAAAATGCAGATCTTGGAGCCCAGTGGAGGAACACTGACACTGCATTACAGGCTCCTCCTTGTTCAGTGCCTTAAGAAAATTAAAGCAAAGCTTTCCTGAGGTATTCAAGAATGGCATGTAAACATCCACTTATCATAATGGCAATTTCAACTCCCTGATTTATCAAAATCCTCAGGCACACGCTTCACTGCAGTCTGTTCACTGCAATAGCTCTTACACGGCCGCACGCAGGTCCTGGGCTGGTGTGAGAGTCTTTAAAAATAATGCCAAGGGTAGAGAAGTTCAAAAGTAGCACCGAGGAAAAGAAAAAATGAAAAACAACAAACTTCCCTTTAACGGAGGAAGTGCTGTCAGAAAACCTCCGCTTCCTCACATCCCCCATTTGACGGCACCGGGGGGGTGGCAGCGCATCTGCACCTGTCCCCAGGGAAGTCTCCAGCGAGGAGACCCCTGGAACCGTCCCCTCCTGCATCCCAAGGGACCCCGGGCTGCAGGGCAGAGCTGTGGTGGTGAGACACGTGTGCCAGCTTCAGCCCTGGCACACACCAGCAGCACCCAGACACATTCAGCAGAAGCAGACAGAGCAGCTCACTCTGTCCCTGTCACTGCAATCTGCTCCTCTCCAGGGGGACAAGTCCTTCCCATCTTGTGATGCTTCCAGCTGTGGAAAATTGTGCCAGCAATTAAGAGCTCTCCGAGCAGCTCCCAGCGCTGATGCTGCCCGGTTTCCATGGAGGATGCACCGTGCACCCAGGAGGGCAGCAGCCTGGAACGGTGCCGGTCCCCAGGGTGTCAGGGAAGGCTCACGGCAGACGCTAATTGCTCTGTGCTCCAGGGAACCTAAATTACTGACAGCAGGAGGGGGCAGGAAGCCTGAGTCAAGGAACACGGTGTTGGTGGCACCACGTCACCAGTCTCACACCGTGTCCCCACAAAACTCCACCAATGAAGCCCCGCAGCCAACCCTGCCAGGGCACCCAAAGCTGCCCGGCTGCAGAGATCGAATCCCGCTCCCAGGAGCCGGAATGGGACAATGGCTGGGACACGCTGCCCTGGCAGGGGGGGGCAGTTTGCCCCTCTCGCCTGCTGCCCCCACCCTGGCAGCGCCGGGGAAGGCAGGAAAGTTCAGCTCCCACCTGAACAAAGGTTTTCCCAAATCACTGCCTTCCTCTGCCCATCCTGCAGCTTCCTGATGCTCAGACCTTGGCCTGGGAAAACACATTGGGAAAGAAAGCTGCCCGTAATTCATTTATTTACCACATCTGTTTGTTTTGTCTAACCCAATGTCATGGTTTAAAGAACTCACAACAGTTTATTGTCGCTTAGACAATTATTCTATCCCTGATGACCCTTCCCTGCCCAGGAAGGGAAATTGGGGGAAAAAAACACTAACAATTTACATTATCTTGTGGCCACAGCTACAGGTAACAGTTTGTTCTTTCCCCTTCCACGTGCAATTGTCATTGAAAAAGAAACCCTGCATTATGACAATTTGACAAACAGAGGTTTTAATGGCCTTATTATGTTCCCTTCGGGTTATTTTGTAAGTCATCTCACACCTGCTGTGGAATTAATTTGCTGTTATTAAGCTCCCAGGGTCAGTGACAGATGGTTTAACTGTTTCCACAGCAGCACAATTTAAGGTGTGCGGAGAGAAACCGACCTGCCTGGGAAAATAAAAGCAGTGACCTCACAGAGGGCTCCTGGCTCTGCCAGCACCTACGACCTGGCCGTGGGGCTGAAGATGTGTCTCCAAAGCATCAGGTTGTGTGTTGTGGCATAAAGCAGCGTGGGACTCCCAAGCCCCTCGTCCCCTACACGTCAGCTGCGGCGCAAAAACCACGCCAGAAGTTTCCACTTCCACAGCGTGAACGTCTCGGTGAGCTCGAGATGCAGCTCGGGCAGTTCTTACAACTGGTGTTAAAAGGAAAACTGCAATGTGTTCTTACGAGAGTCAGCTGGAACAATACTGCAACAAAATATTGCCAGAACTGCAAAAAGCTCTTCATTTCCTGCCCAGGGACAGCCCAGGAGCCATCCTCTGCACCAGCATCCATCAACTCACCTTCCTCCTGCACCCTCAGCCTCAAGGCAAAGCAAGCTTTCATCACCTCTTTCTATGCAGCAACCCCACCGTGGGGCTGACGAGCACAGCACACAGGACAATTCAGCCCAAGGGACACTCTCCACACCCAAACCATCCAACCCACGGGACCCAGGACAGAACCATCCCACCTCTAGCAGCTATCTAGGGCTGGGGGAGCCCTGCAGGACCACTGGGGCTCCAAGGGCTCACCTCACACCTCTTCGTGCTGTTCCTGGCAGTGATGCTCAGGCAAAGCCGTGCCACAAGCTGCCAGCAGCCACCACACCGTCCCCAGCCACCTGCACACCCCATGGTCAGAGACTCTGCTTTTCTCTTTTACAGACCAAAACCCACCCGCCAGCAGGTCCCGAACCAGCCCAGCAGGACCCAAACCACGTCGGGGGAAGCCTGGGGAAGGGTGGCCACAGCCTGGGAGGAGAAGGGCTGCTCCTTCCGCCGCCTACGATTAGATCAGCTACTTCTCGCTCTTCACAAACCTACCCCGGGACCTCCGGTTTTGCAAAGATTCTGGTGCAGAATATGCAATTCTGGCTGAAGGAAGAAAAACAGAAGCTATTAACCATAAACCGTTGCCACATTTCCTGTTGTACCGGGACAGGATGAAACAAGCTGCTAACAAAACAACAGCTCGGTAAACTCTGCCTGCGCCTCAGCCCTGGCAGTCCCTGCCAGATCCACGGCTCTCCGGGCTGGAAACCGGGAAAAAGCCAGAGCAGCCACCCTTGGGGATGGCCTGGCCACGTGGCAGCACACGGTGACGTCCGTGTGCCAGCCTAAAAACCCAGCAGGTACCCATCGCCTCCATCCCTCCACCCCCCCTGCACCTGGAAGGGAAGCGATGGTGAGACCGGGGCTGCCAGTGCTCCCGCTCCCACCCTGTCCAAAACCTGGTGCAGAACATTGTGTGGCCATGGATGCCAGAGTTAAACCCGCAAATGGGGCATGCCAACACCACTGAAATTCAGCAGTTTACTGTCCTCTATGAAACTGCCATAAAATAACTTGCAGTGGGATGTAGACACCACGGGCTGCAGAGGAACGAGCCCGGCCACGGTGGCCTGGGGCAACCACAGCAGCACGGCGACGTGGACCTGCCCGTGTCCTCCCCCTGCCCATCCCAGCCTGCTGCAGATGGGCTCCCCTTCCATAACCTACATTATTTCTCAACTGTAAGAAACATCAATTGTAAGAAAGGATTTGAGCCTCAGCTGGCACTTGGGCTAATGCTCGGCAGGATAAAAGCTGCCCAGAAGAAGTGCCTGGGCGGCTGCGACGCACAATGCCCATGGCCCGGGGCTGGGTAGCCGTGGCCCCAGCGCGTTAGCCACACCGGCCTCCTCTTTGCAATCTACTGCTCATCTAATGAGCCGTGAGCTGGCCACAGGCTATTACGGGGGAGGCAAAAATCCCATGGGCCATCACGATTATGGTGACATACTCTCCAAGGAGCAATTCTAAGCCAAGAAAGGCAGTAACAAAGCCTCAGCGACAGATTTGTCTATTTATTGGTGTGCAAGGATGCCAGGAGAGACAGGCTCCAGCTGAAGAGTGTCCTTCCTACAGCCTCTCACCTTGCAGAAGTCAATCCCCAACTTCAAAACCTTTTTAAAGCAAGCACAGGCAGCAGCTCTCCACCACGGCAGACCTCTCTGCTGGGAATAACAGCTCTAGGTGGGACGGTGCCTTCAGCTCCCCATCCCACCACAGCCCCAGCCAGCCCCGAGGAGCCAGCACTTGGTTGGATGCACAGCTCAGGAGGTGGAAAACCAGCACCTCATGAATCATGTCTTTGGTAGCCATAAAATCAGACGCAGAAAGGCACCCTAGGGAGAAAGTCTGAGCCTGCACTTCCACAAGATGCTGCTTGGAGTGAGTGCTGCTTCCCTGCAGCCACCAACCACTCTCAGGGACACTATCCCTCTCCCTCTCTCCCAGCCCATTCTCCTCACCAGCTATTTAGTGAATGAATTGGAACAGCAGGACGATGGAAATGGATTTGGCCCAACATCACCACATTCTTGGCAACGACTGTCTTATCTAGAGGCAGGAGTGGCCAAGTCCTCCCTGGAGTGCTCGGGCACAGGTCCATCGCCATTTACATCAGCGACGCTTGATAACTTGCATTCCCCAAAACTCAGCCCAAGCTCTCCCTTTGGCTCCCACTTTCAGATTGCACGAGTATTTCTAAGACCTCTTCTGGAGGGACTTTACGCCTCAGGGCGTCCATCCTCAATTCTTCTGCTTAATACAGAAAGATTTGTCTTGAAACATCAGAAAACAAAGCCCAGAGAAGCTGCTGGCCGAGGAGCCACAGTTCAGAAGAGCATCACCAGCTCAAACCCACCACACTACAGCACGGAGGACCGGAGAGAAAAGGGAACACTCCAAATTTGAGCCAGAAAACATGAGAAACGGGAGCCCAGAACTGTAAAGCCAGGTGCAGCAGGGAGCAGTGGGGCCAGGGCAGCACCTCACAGCCCGGTCCCAGCCACCAGGGAGCGGGGACATCTCTGCTCTCACAAGGTTCTCCATCACTGCCAAACACCCGGTGCCTCCCCCTCCACCGCACACTCCCACGGCTCTCAGCACCGTGTGGGGAAAGGATCGACTGCTCGAGCATGGACAGGCAGAGGGAAGAATCATACAACAGATCTGGGGAAAAAAAAAAACAACAACCAACCAACCCAAAACACAAAAAAATACCCCAAACCAAACAACATATTTCACTCCCTTTGAGAAATTCAAATAAGATGCTGCGGTTTACTTCGGAGTTCAGCGGAAAAGGCAAAAGATAGGAGAGCAGTGCATCTCTAGAGAAGGCGAGAAGGATCGTTGCTGCATTTCAGAGAGGTTAGAGGCAAGTGAAGACGGGCTCGGTGTTTTGATTGCCATGGAGATTTCACTTAGAAACCGTTTTTGCTGCCGCATCCCCGCTCAGCAGCGAGAGCTGAGCAGGTTCTCCCAGGGAGCCTCATCTCAGGGGGTTCTGGGCTGGACAGGACCCCACGGGTGCCCAACCACACCATCATCTGTGCGCAGAGACCAACCTGGTGAGACCCCGGCCCAGGTCAGGGAGGCTGGGTGGATCAGAGGGATCTGCTGATCCTCAGGAGCAGACATTTGGGAACTGATCACAGCCTCGCAGGGCCAGGAGAAGCCCCTTTTCCCCAGGAGAGGTGCCCCAGGGCCACCCCTGTGTCCCAGACCCCCTGCAGACTTGCCTCCCCTCTGGAAGTCACTCCATGATCCAACAGTCTTTCAGAGGACAGAGACAAGGGGCCAAGGACAGGACCTTGCACTGGTCCCTCATCTCCAGCTCCTTCTTCATCGCACCCTGCACTGCACCAGGCGGAGGGATGCCCCTCTGCCCACCCAATGTAGGCAACATGAATGTCTGCTGGTTACCTGCAACCCCCAACTGCACCCAAAGGCCAGCCAATGTGGGGACTAGGGGGCTTCTCCAGGGCTGGATGGGATCTTGGAGATCGCTTTATCCAGCCCCTGCTTGGGTTTTGAGCTCCTCCAGGGATGTAGCCCCCATTGCAGGCACCACCGCACGCTGCTGCCATGGAGGGCTCGAAGAGAGGGACAAAACAGAGATGGGGCCAAAACCACCACTGCTGTGTCCTCCAATTCTTGCCCAAGCCCATGAAACTCTCCACTGGTTGTACCCTCCCTCAAAGGGGACCCCCCCATGCTCCACAGAGCACCACCAGCACCCATGCATCCCACCACGAGCACCGTCACGATGCCACAGCTTCAGCAGAGGAGGCTTTTGCCTGCTGGGTTCCCGCAGGGACGTCTGCCCAGGCAGGGACCTGGACCCATCACCCCCACCCTTAGATCCTACTCCTGGGGGGTCCCACTCTGAAGGCCTGCATTCCAGCCCTCCTGCTCTCTATTCCTGGATGGAAATTTGCCCCTTTCTCCTCTAAGCCACCTCTTCCAGCAGGCACCGACACAGGACTCCAATCCTGCAGAGTTTCAAGCAATCGGGTTCCAGGCAGAAGCCACCGAAGCCGTTCAGCTGAGGAGTCAGGGAAATGCCAAGTAATAGATCTCTGGGGATGAGGTCACATCTGAGACCTAAAACGGCTCTTTGCTAATGAAGAGTGATTGTGCTGACAGTTCTGAAAATAAAAAGGAATTACAAAATTCCTAGAAAGAGGCTCTTCAGACTAATACAGTTATTTCAATCAGAAAAATCGTTTCTCTAATCACAGTGATCAAACTCCACTCTGTATTTTTTTTAAATGGCGGGAGGTCTGTCTGTCTCCTCCTACCCCACGTCCAACACGTTTCCTCTGGGATTGTTCTCAGAGCCTTTTAAGACTCGAAGTTACCTGTATTTGGCTTATTCCTGCCCAGCACAGGGCATGCCCACGGGCCAGCAGCTGCTGCACTGACCACACTGGGCATCCTGGGCTCGGGAACCATTCCTGGGCACCTAAGGATGCACAAACATTGCAGTTCCCAAACCCACCCAGCAGGTTAACTTGCTTTTGGGTCCAATAGGATGGTTTTTTGCACATGGCCATAAGCAGGTACCGTACTTGGTGGTGAAAGGCAATGCTGCTGCCACACGCAGCTCCTGCACCAAGTGTGGTGGTAGAAACGTTCCACTTTCAATAATATTACTCAAGAGAAGATGCCAACTAATAAAGAGGGGAGAGGGAGTGAAGCAAACCCCAACGGAGATGTCCACCTTGGGGCTGGGCCTGTCTCCTGTCCCTCTGCTTTGCTGGCTGCTCCCCAGGGACCTGCTCTCCTCCACAAACCATCCAGCCCAGCCTCAGCAGACCACCACCACCTCCTCCTCACCACAGTCCAGGGTCAGCTCCATCCAGAGCCGAGGTCCATCCTCATGCTCTCGCACAACCTGTGCCACCAACAATCCCACAGCACGCCACAAACCCCCAAAAACCTTCTCCCATCAGGCCTGAGGATGGTTTCCAACCCCATCTGGAGAAACCTGAGGACCCTCCTCCACACACAGCCCCATTACACAACATCATTTGCTTGAGCAGCACATTTTGTGTACGTGGTTGTTATTTTTTTTTGTTTTTTTTTTTTTTGTTTTTTTTTTTCATGCACAGGAACCATTTCCTCCCCGTAACACCAAACCCCTGAAAGGCTCCATCTTCTCCAGCAGCCGCGAGGTCTGTCGCCCACGCCGGCCACATCCAGGCGAGGAGCCGGGCAAAAAAGGGGCCGCAGAAGCCCCCGACCCCTCTGCGAGGGAGAACCCCCCCCGGGCACGACTACGACCAGGCTGATTTTGGAAGGTGGCTGAGGATCTGCAGTGCCCTGGCTCCACCGGAGCAGCGACAGAGCAGTGCGAGAGGCGCTGCACCCCGCGCCAACGCCGCTCACGGCTCCCACACAAATGAATCACCAAATGACATTTAAAACCCAGCAGTACGTGGCGGTTAATCATAGCGAGAGGGAGCTGCTGGCGAACAGGGAATATCCCCTGTTCAACCCCAGGGAGCATTTCTACCAAAGAAACCAAAATAAAATTACCAGTGGGTTGAAACTCACCCCCAGACCAACACCCCCCCACACACCACCAAAAGGGAGAGCACCCCAGGTCGGTGGCAGAGCCCCCCCGACTCCACACTGCAGAAAGGCAAACCCCAAAGCTCCTGTTGGGGATTGCAGCTCGGCAGCTTCGGCCCTGCAAATACAGCAGAGCCCACACAGGAGCGTCTCGGTACTGGGGAATTTCTAAATTTTTTTTTTAATTTATTTTTTTTTTTAAGTGAAAAAGCAGCTCCCCAGGGCCAGATCTCATCTCTCAGCTCTTGTTCCTGAGCAAAACCCCCCACTTCCGCAGCAGCGCCTTCGTGCCTTCTCCTTTTATGCTCAGTTCTGGTTGAGGCCCCAAAGTTTACAACAGGAATGACTGGGTTGGGTTTTTTTTTTTAAAATAAACACTAAAAAAGAACCCCACGAAGCAGCCTTGTCAGTATTACTGATACAGAAACCTCACCCTGGGGGGAAGCACTGCCCAGCCAAGTGCTCCCCCCTTCTCTAAGGCAGACACATGTACCCAAGCACTCAGAAAAGGGCCAGATTCATCAGTTTGCAGATTAATTTAGTGCAGGAACTTTCCCCATCTCCCTATCCACCCGGCAGGTGCGATTTTCACCCCTGGTGCGTATTTTGCGAGGCCAAACCACAGGTCCCTGTCTGGGAGCCTGACCCTGGGGATGGCAGGGCTGATGCCTGCACCCCCCCCCCCCAAAGCTGGAAACCCACATTTGGAGTGGGCTCCTCCACCGTGGATCCCCCCAGGGATGGGATGGGGCAACCCGGCACGGCAAAAGGTTGAGACACGGATGAGAAAAGGGAGCAGGGAGCGGGCAGAGCCCCCCCCTCCCCACCAGCATCCCTGCCCTCCGCCAGCTGCGAGCTAATTTTGGCAGCACCTGCAGCCAAACGTGCAGAAACACAGACTTCCCCCCCCCCAGCCATGGCCACCAGGCCCCCCACCTCCCGCTCAGCACAGCCCCCTCTCACTAGTTTTTAAGCCGTTACCTTGGCAGGGACCTTGCTCGGCGTGCTCCGGAAGAAAGAGGTTTTTGCCGTGAAAAAGCAATCCTCCAGGTCTTCATCCAAGCTACAGTACCCGCTGCTCATGCTGCTGCCGATGGTCATCGAAGCCCGGCGGAGGCGAGAGGCCAAGGACGCAGGGGGGTGGCCGGGGGGGGTCTGGGGGGGCCGGCGACCATCGGCGATCCCCGCTCCGGCGTCCGGCTCTCACATCCTCGCCTCGCCGGCGCTTATCTGCAATAGCTCCTTCTGCTCATCCTCCCGGAGCTATTTCTCTTTAACAGGCAGCCGTGCCGGGTAACCCTTCCCTCTCCTCCTCCACCCGCCTCCCTGCGCAGCGGCGCTGGGGCAGCATGGAAGGGGACGAGCCGGAGCTCGGTCCCCGCTCTACGGTGCCCGTCTTGGCTCGCCACCCGCCAACGGGTCCCCCGGGCGCCCGCGCAGCATCGCCTCGCCTCTCCTCGCCGCCCCTTCCTGCGCCGGCCTCGCACCCCACAGCCCTCCCGCTTCCTCTTGCGACACGTCTCTCTCTCGGGTTTGGGCTCTGGGTACCCCCCGGCACCTCGTCCGCCACCCAAAATACACGGCCGTGGCATTGCTGGCTTCTCCCTCCTGCCCTGTTAGGGCATCCTGGAGCCACGATACCTCCTGTCGCAGGGAAGGCAGCCCAGCTGGACCCAGCCTGACCAAAGGCGGTGGGGAAGGGGGGGATGCCAGCAAGGACGTGGCCTCAGACTCTCCTTGGGGGTGCTGGCAGCCCCCCGACCCCACATTTGGGGAGGCAGCGGGTGCCTCTCGGCTCCACAGCTAATTTTAGAGCAGCAGGAGCGATTTCAGCCGCGCTGGCACCCGGCTGAGGCAGCGCTGATTGCAGCCCAGGAAAATGCTGTTCATCTCCTCGGTCCTGCTCGCAAGAAGCGCTCACTCCAGACTGATCAAAATGCTGTGCTGGCCTCGGAAAGAGCCTCAGAGCCACGGCATGGCCCCCTGTCCCCCTACAGAAACCCAGCACAGCCTCCTCCACCCCTCTCCCTCTGCCCCTCCAGAGCCACCACCATCCCCCCAACACCCTGCATTTTACCCAGCAGCGTTTAAAGCAGCTGTGACCTTCCTCCCCGGTGAAGATCACAGGGATTTCTGGAGAGAGGGGCTGGGGGAACTTCTCCCACAGGTTCTCATCCACCTTCAGCAGGGCTCCTGTGAGGGGCCGTGCATCCATGGGGATGCAGCACACCCATGGGGATGCAGCGTGTCCCAGCAGAGGCTCTCCCCATCCCCCTGGAAACCAGCATGGACTCATGAATAAATTGAGGGGACCAACAAAAAGCCTGACACACAGTGTTAAAAAGGACTTAGGTTGAGCAACGCAGTATTAATGTACCCATAACAATTCTCCACCGTGGCTCAGTGAAGAAAACAGGAACGAGGCCTGAGCGTATCGTGCCACCAAATAAACCCACCCTATGCCCATGCTTCAAAAACTTCACACAAGACCTGGCCAGCCCATCCAAGGGAGATTAAAGAGTTGCAAGAGGTACCACAAAAGACAAGAGAGACTATAGGTACAGGAAGGTTTCCGTGCCTGGGGCCAGCCTGGATCTGGAAAGGGAGGAGCAGAAAGAAGGTAGCTGCTGTGATGGAGAACTACAAAAGTGTGGGAGATGTTCACACGAAGAGCGCAGCAAGTTTAACACCAACAGGAGGATGCTTTTCCAGGCCATGCATGATCAGATTTGCAGAACTAGGTGCTCTGCTGGTGGATGTGCAGAGTCAGACTCACCAGCAAAAGCTCCCTGACAGCTATTAAAAAGGATGGTTCAGACACAACCCCAAGGAGCACCCATGGCACCGCTCGCAGGGAGGTCGCAGCAGCAGCACAGCGTCCTCACCACGAGGTTTCTGGTCTCTCCTGCAACACCCACCACCCGGGCAGAGAGAAGGCACTGCCATGCCCCAATGGCTTTTTTAATGTCAATTCCTTCACATCCTTTCCAAGGCACAACTCCCACCATCACTAAGTGCTATTTTTAAGCCGGGCATCGAGCAGCAGCCGTGGCTCTACTCCCCAGCTCAACTCCCCACAGTGGGACCATCAGCAAACCCCTCCTGCAAACTGGGGCTATTGCTCCCTCCTTCAGGTCACAGGGCTCCTTCAGCTGGTCCCAAAGCTCTCCAAGATCTTCACACAAACTACTGCCCAGGCACAAAAACCTCTTCCCCTCTTGATAGGGTGCAGATGGCGTTTCATACCCTTCCATCTGTATCTGCTCGCTGAAGGACTTAAATTGCTACAGGCCTCTGAGAGCTCCGTACCCCACGGCCAGCAGCATCCCATGAATACAAACTGGGATGCCGATGTGAAGACGAGCAGGAGGACACAACATCTGCATCCCAAAGAGGGAGGCAAGAATCCAAATGGCTTATTTACAAAGCAACTCGTAACAGTGCAAATAAATAAGCTATCCTGTCAGCAGCACGCGTTCTCCTGCCACAGCACAAACCTCCTCAGCTTCACAGGGCTATATTTAGAAGAGAAAGAGGCTTAAATTGAACATGTGCCACACAGAAAGTGAACTTTGGGCTGATGAATGGCACAGGCATTGAGTTTTCACCAAAGCCTCATCCCAGCAGGAAGCTGTGCCCCACGCTGGATCCACTCCCACCGCTTTGCTCCATGGACTTCTCCAAGAAACCTTGGCTTCTCCACTGCAGTCTACCTCTTGGGAGATCAGCTCCGTGAAAAAACAACCGAGGCAAAAAACCCCAAAGCAGTTTTGACCCGTTGGCTCAGCAGCAGCTCCAGTTGATGGTTAATGGCACAGCAGCCCCTGGAGAACCCACCCACCAGTGACCCGCACCAGTTTGCGGGTGGGAAGTGCTTGACCAGCTCTGCCGAAACCAGGGACCAAACTCCTGGTGCTGCTGGGACCAGCCGAGGCTTCCATCAGGGGAGGCTGGATTTCACCCAGGGAGGCTAATCTGGGACCCAGATGTACCGCACTCCTGAGCACTTCGCTGGATCAAAGCCCAAATTATTAATGCCTGGTGTTACACGGTAACACTACTTCACCACGCGATATTTAAGTAGCTATTTCTCTGATGCTTCTACTTTGCTTACATTTGATAATACTATTTAATGACTTCCAACTACGCCAGCTATTAATTCGAGTTTCTTGTGCTTCGAGTGAGCAATCCCCCTTCCTCTCCTGGTGCCTTCAGGCACCCTGTAAGGCTCTTTCTGGAATATTTACACTGCTTTCCCTCCATCCTTCTTTTCAGCAGCAAAACCTTCTTGGCCAACATCAGGGACGTGGCTGGGCACTCAGCTTTGTGGGCTCAAAGTAAGCTCAAAGATGATTTTTCTCTGATTATCTATTATCCGCAAATAAGAATGGAGCTTTATTGCAGTGATTTACCCTTTTCACCCTCAAACGAGGCACCTCCCGCCCCCCCAGCCTTTCCCAGCCCAGGTAACGAGACTCCAGCCAGGGCTTCACTGTGCGGAGGGTCCAGAGGTGTGACCCCCAACCAGGACCTCAGGATGGGTTTATGGATTTCTGTTTGCTGCTGTAATTGGAGAGACTTTTGTTTCCTTGGCACAAAACGCCTCCCCCCTTCCTGGGATCACACCAGAGACGTGTCAGAGTGATGAATTGCCAAGAAACGCAGGCTCCATGTTCATTATTAGGACCATCAATAACCCCCGGCTGGTGTTATCACCCTGAAGAAGAAACAAGCCTTTCTAATTTTTCCTAAAGAAAAAAAACTAAAACAAAACAAAACAAAAATCAAGCTTTTCTCATGCTGCTAGGGGAAGCCCAGCGACATCTGAGGGAGAGGTAAACACACACAAACCTGGCTTCACACCACACACAAACACCTCCAGACGCAGTGAAAAATCCACTCGGAGTCCACTTGTAACGTATAACTTATAGGATAAATCCCATCTTACTTCACATTCCCTCCTGACCCTGTCCTGAGCAGCAATACCCCAGCCACGTGCCAGCACGTCCCAGCTCTGCAGCCTTTGCACAGTGAAGCACAGAAGACACTCAAATCCCATCGCCGGCTCCTCGTGTTCCCTCAATGGAAACCCCACATCTTCTTTAAAAAAAACAAACCTGAACATTTCCATTTCCAATGTCACACAAGTGCATCAAGGTCCTCCACAAAGAGGAATGTAATACTGGAGAGAACACAGCTTTATAAAAGCATGTTGAGATTGAAGTGACCCTGTGCAAGTCAAATCCCATGGTCATGGTCACCCGGTCCATCGGTCCCACGATCCCACCCTCCTTAAAAACCCTGCAGGGGCAAGAAACCAGGTCTCTGAAGGAGACCACCATCACCACGATGCTGTCACCCCCCCCCCATGAATCCCTGTCCCCGTCCTACCTGGCTGCAGAGGGACAGGAGGGTGCTCTCGGGCGAGAGCTGGCTCTGGCACTGGCCCGGCTGACGGCAGTCCAGCTGGATGAGGCTGTGGCACTCCTGGTGGCACGTGTACCGGCAATCTGCACAGGGAGAAACGAGAGCGTGAGGCACCCAGGAGCCACAGCCGGCTGTCGGGGAGCGGCGGGGGAACCTCAGGAAGGGATCAGACTCCTGCTGGAGGGCAGGCGGATGCTCAGACGGATGCTCGTGGGCACTGGCATGGCCGGAGCTGCCAGCCAGGTACACGTCCCCGTTTGGGCACCCTCCTGCAGATGGGGACAGGTACCAGAATACCTCATCCAGAGCAAAAATTGCTCTCACACCCTCTGCCTGGGGAAACATGTATTTCTTGCTGCAATGCTCTGGCACAGGCAGCGTTCCTGCCTCGCATCCCACTGCCTTTCCCCTCACCTGCTGGCACCTGAACATACAAAGTCAAGAGTGTGCTGGAGTCCCACCAAACCCACCAGGAACACTACTCCCCAGCGATGCTCCTTGGACATGTCACCTGCCCAAAAGCTTGGCCACTTCATGAGGAAAGGACGCTTCATTTTGCAACATCAGGAGGGGAGAAAAGCATCTTTGTATTAGATAGAAGTCAAAGAATTTAAGGTCACTAAATACGAACACTTCAAGAGCCAGTTACAGTGTCCAAGGCAGACTCTGCCAAAAAACCACCCCTGGAACGGGTACAGACACATCCCAGACCCTGGCAAAGGCTGTGACCTCCCATCCATCCCCAGCGCAGATGCTGCCCAGGTGCAACACGGCATTTACGTGGGTATTTTGGAAGCTGACCCATCCTGCTGCAAGCCATTAACTAATTGAGGGTAGGGATTGCACAGAGGGCTCCATGGGGCTCAGGTTTAACCTCTTCAGGCACAGGGTCCCGCTCGCCCATGGCTGCTTGGCAGAGCCAGCTCCGTCTGCCAGACACAACCGATGTCACAGATTCGTGGCTATCGCTCCCCCAGCCCTTCCCCTCAGCGCCCCGACTCCTCCACACCCCCCCGACTGCAGCTAACCACCTCCTTCCCCTTTAATGGCCCTTCTGATCCTTTTAATTTTTAACTGTCGTGCAAACAGCGTTAAAATGACTTTATATACTATCGAAAATTCCAGAGCGGTCACCGACCTGAAAAAAAATGAATCCCAAAACCAAGGCAAGAGAGGTCACCCCACGGCAGACGGGACTGGCACCCTGCTCCAAGCTGGTGACCTTGTATGTTAAATATCCTTTTTTCTTTAGCATTTGGGTCATTGGTTTTGAATATCCGGGGCTTTCAGGAAAGCAAAGGAACATCCCATCCCGCGTTTGCTCTGGAAAGAGGGATTTCTGCTCAGCTCTGCTGAATGCTCACGGGCGGGAATGCCCGAGAATGAATGAGAGGAGCTGAACGGCCGCTGGGAGCTGGTGCCTGAGGGGAGAAAACATCAATCTCCAGGGGAAACAGGGAAATCATTTATCATTTAACATTCATCTGGCATGAGCTGTCTATCATTCTCCCATTCCAAGTCAGTTGTCTCAAGTAAGCCTGGGGGAAAGCAGGGAGACTTGCCTCTTTTTTTTTTTTTTAATTAGAGATAAGCTGCACAGTTACACGGTAATTTAATGCATGACCTTTTGAGCAACTGGAACAGCCTTTTAATGGGGGGCAGTAGCCAAGTCTTTGCTGGAGGTGCCAATTTGAGGATGCTCCAGTTGCAGGTTCACCCTCAGCATCTGGCCCCAGCAGAGAGTCCCTTCTGCCTATTTGGTCCAGGATTTTCAGATTTTTTTCTGCTCCCTCAGACCGCGGCCAGTCTGGGAGGGGAGGTTCCAGCATCTCCAGCAAAGGAGGTGCATGATGAGAGGTCTGAAATATGTAACACGGGCCACAGAAATTACAGTTCCCAAGCACACCTCCAGATCAGACCCACTACGGCCAGGCATCTCTTTACGGGATTAAAGTATGACACCTCCTTAGTCACCACCACCTATTAACAGACCTAATCACTCCGTATCCGGCAGGGAACGCTAATTTTAGAAAGCCAGCACAGCTTTGGGAAGCAGCCACGTGACAGGTTTGCCAAGAGGAGCAGGATGCCTCCACTTTACGCTTTAAGATAATTTCCATTCTAGTCAAAAAAAGTAACACTTGGAAATGGAGTTTCTTAAATAAAAAAAAAAAAAAAAAAAAAAAAGGAAAAGAAGCAAAACATCAATGTGCTCTGAAAAAATTTGGTGGCTGAATTTCCATTTCTCCACAGATTAAGTTTCTCAGGGGGATAAAGATGGACAGGGTAAAACAGTGCAATGGAGATGCCCATTTAGATGCCTAAATGACTGGAGTCATCCTGCCCACCCCCACCTCCCAGATTCCACAGATGGGGCATCTTTTGGTCTGACTTCAATGAAGCCTCCAGGTCTGCAGGTTGGGGGGACAAAAGGAGAAGGTGCAGGTGTGTGGCCAGATCCTGGTCCCAGCAATGACAGAGGGTCTAAGAGCCTGACCCCAGCAATCACACGTAGCTTTCACCCAAAGAAAACACTCCTGCAACCCTACATAGAAGACCAGACACCATTTCCCCCAAAATCAGGATGAAAAGGGTCTAAAGCATCCCAATATTTCCCCTGTGATGCTTTTAAACTCTGATTTCTGGCCAAAGTTTGTGGTTGCTGCAGTGGTGCTGGCCTGCAAGCCCCAGCACGCGTGGGACCTCAGAGGAGCACTGTCGAGAGGGCACAAGCTACAAAAAAGCCCCTTGCGTGACATTAAAATGAATCATGAAATCGCAGGGGTTACCTTAAAGCTCAGGTTCCTGGTTTGGTAAGGATCCTGACATTCATTAAAAAAAATATAAAATAAAGCAAATCAGAAATGCCCCCAACATCAGCAAAGTTAAGGAAAACCTTTGAAGCGTGACCCAGGTGCCGAGGGAAGGCTCAGAGCCAGACGAGAAAGGAAAATAAAACGTCATGTGCTTTGAAGGCCCTGAGACCCTGCAGGTGTTTGAGCACCGAAGGGGACAGGGCTGAAGAAGGGAGATTTCTCCCCTTCCCCTTCCAGCCCTGAAGCCCCTCGGCCACCTCACACACACCTTCCAACGGTGGCCACGCTGGGGTTGGGTTTCACAAGCTGTGCTGCTTCAGGGTGAGGGCTCGGTGGTGCCTCTGCCCTCGCTCGGAGGAGACACCCGACGTCACTCGGGGTGACCTCAGGGATGGCCACAGGATGTGGCCCCGCAACATCACAGGAGCTTTTGGCATCTCCTGCTGCCAGGAGGGGACAGGGCAGGACCTGTGGCATCGCCACCAGCTCCAGCACACACTGAGCCAGTGCAGGGAAGGGTTCCATGAAGCACTTTGATGTCCCCCATGGCAATGACCCAGCCCCATCCCTCCCTCACGCAGCTGCAGCTCCCTCGCTGGAGCTCTCAGCTGGTTTAGGTCAAAATCAGGTGGTTTGGGTTTAGTTTGCTGCAAACACAGGTGAAACCCAAGGACAGTCTGCAGTTTGTTCAGAGCAGACAGGACCTCCCTGGTGACAGTGACCTCTCGGAGGGGTCCTGGTGCCATCGCCAGTCCCAGAGCACAAACCCAGCTGCCGGGCAGATGCTCTTGAGCCGTTGTTGACTAAAAAGCAGATTTTCCCTTTTGAGTGGCAAGTGAGGCAGCAGCGACACCCCGAGCCGTGCTCTGCCGCGGTGCTCCCACAGGAGAGGGGCTGCAGAAGGAGCTGGAGCAGAAGTTGAAGCCACTCGGTGCCACCAGCGCGGTGGCAGGAGAGTGTGACAGCCCCGTGACAACCTGCCGGGCAGGATCCCGTGTGGCCGTGCATCACCAGCCCAGCTCTGCAGCACTGACAGGGTGACCCCACAGGAATCCAATTACCCCTAATTAGCAGCAGAGAGCCCGCACGCAGCAACAGCCAGCAGAGACACCCAAGCACAGCCATTTACACCGTCACCTACCTCGAACCAGCAAGACCTCCCTGCTCGGCCTCCGCAGCAGCCGGAGTCCCTCAGACCAGGACTTAGACTTGGGAAAATGCCTGAATATTTTGCGGATTCTCTTTGTGACAAGCCCAAAGCAAGTGGCAGCCCCCGCTTTCCCGTCTGCCATCCCCCCGGGAGGAGACGGATGGCTTCCCGGGCACGGGGGGCAGCTCTTCAGCCCCCAACGCTGCCGGGATGCATCCTGCATCGGTGCCAGCTCCGTCTGCTTCCACGAGAGGCTTTTCCTCCCACGGGGATAAAGCATTGACACTGTCCATTTACAATCCCCTGCCATTTGACAGGTTTATTTATTTTATTTTTTTTTTCTTCCCCCCGAGCAACGAGGCACCGCGCCGCTCAGGGCTTGTGCATCTCTGGGCTCGTCTTGTTAGCCATGGAAAACTTTCTATTTCTGGGGCTTTTTGCTTGATAAGATAAAACAACCCAACGGAAGAGATTAGCAAGAGAAAGCACAGGACCCAGCCGCGCGCTGGGAGGGCTCTCTCCAATACCTTCTCTTGACTCTGTGACTTTTCCCCTGCAGCCTTCCAAAGTTTAAGGAAAAAAACGTCCCCAATGTTTAATCAAAGGTTAAACTGAAGGCATACACTCAGATTAACCATATTTATAATATTGATTTAAGCTCTGCACACAGTTAGCTAGGTTTTCAGATCAATACTGCGGTCCTTTCACAGCATCTCCCAGTCACAGCTCTACCGGGTGGGGGGCGATGGGGTGGAACAGCCCTCAGTTTAACAACACGCCTGAAATCTCCCACTTTGCACCCTCTACGTCACAACTGTCCCCTCTCTGCTCAGCCACCCCCTTCCGAACAGGCCAGGTTCCCAGCACAACACATTCTTGAAGGGAGTAAGATGAAATTTAACTAACCCTTAAGAAATCCCACCAAACAGCACAAGCAACGGGTTAAACCACACGGGGGACTTTCCTATTCGCCCCTCACTGTCCCAACCCCTAGGGAGCATCCCTGCAGCTACTCGTGTCCCTGCTTCCCACACCAGGACCAGCGGAGTCAACTAAACCTACTGGGCCAGGCACGAAGCAGGGGGAGAAACAGGACAGCCCAAAAACTAACCTGCAGAGTACGACCTGGAGGCCGGGCTGGTGCGTCTCGCCATAAATCCTTCCCAAGGCACCCGATGGGATCGCAGTGAGGAACATCACCCTGAAGACCTGAGCTGCTCCGGCAGCTCTTGGTAGGTCTTTGTCCCTCCCCACACCTCCATCTCCCCCGGGGAGGTGAACACCCTGCCTCGGGGAGCCTCGGCGGGCGGGATGCACCCCAGCACCCCACCCCGTCCTCCTCCGACCTCGGCCAACGCCATCCCAAACCCGCCCCAGTCACCCGGCAGCAGGAGAAGCCTCAGGAATCCATCTGGACCAGCTAAATGGGACAGAAGTGCAAAGTACCGTGGGTCCTGTGAACTGTTAGCAATTACTATTTACAGTGGCAGGAGCAGAGACACGGCAGAGCGTGGGAGGACGTGTTGGAAGAGGAGAACATGGAAAACCGTGTCCCAGAGAGCGCCACTGGCACGAGCAGAGCCTCATCCCAGCTGGGCTGGGCTTTTTAAGAGCATCCACACCTGCTAAAGAATTCATTATCTTAAGCAAACAACTACTTGAGAACCAGTAATATTAGAAATGCAGTTTGCTCTACAAACTGGAAAGAGAAATGGTGTGTGTTCAACCAACTTCCTCCTCAAGGAAACAGGTCCTGAATCAGCACAGTTATTGAGCCCAGAATCAACTGCTCTGAGAGATAAGGGTGGCTTCAGACCAGAGGCATAAACCCAGACAGACGCTGAAATGCTTCACTGAACCTGCTCCATGTCACAAGATCTACAGATCAAAATCTGGCTTCGGGTACAGAAGTGCATTTCCCACCCACATCACCAGGCGCTGGACGCACTCCCAGGTTTTCCTTGAGGCAGCACCTCATGACCCCCCAGAGGGGAGGCATGGGGAGCTAGAGTGATTTCACAGAACTACAGAATGGTTTGGGTTGGAAGGGACCTTAAAGACCTTAAAGAGTTCCAACCCCCCTGCCCTGGGCAGGGACACCTCCCACCACACCAGGTTGCTCCAAGCCCCATCCAGCCTGGCC
>JAOQGH010000013.1:5246978-5260695 GCA_025769975.1 Gallinago jamesoni | reverse complement strand
GGGGCCCCCCCCCCGGGCCCCCGCGGCGTTGGGTTCTGCCCCCCCCCCCCCCCCCCCCTTCCAGATCCTTCCTCGTGGAAACGCTCCTCGCCGTGGGATTCCCCACGTCGTGGGATGTCCCCGCATCACCCTCCCCCGTGGGATTCCCACCCCACCCACCCCCCCTGCACCTAGGGTGGCTGGGGGAGTGCGTCCATCGCCCCCCGGCACAAAGCAGAACGGGGGCTTTCTCCAGCCCCCCGGGCGCTGTCAGGTCACGCGTGGGGCACCACATCGAAACGAGCCGGTGAAACGCCTCCCTGCCGGCAGCGGGGCTGTGCGTGGGGCGGGCGGGAGGGCAGCTGGAGCACATTCCCCTTCCCCACTGACACGGGAGCAGGGCTCCGGCTGGCGCTGAGGGCGGTGACACCGGGCAATGACCGCTCCCTGATGAGGCTCCTGCGGTTGCGGGAGATGCGAAATGGAAAATGTGATGGCCAACTTTTGAGGTGGCTCCCGGCAGGCTCCGGCTCCGAGGACACCCGTGCCTGGCTAGTAAACCCCTCCCCTGGGCAACGGAGGGATGCACAAGGAGGGGTGGCTGGACCAGGCGCTGCGTGCTCCTCTGCCACCCCCGCAGCCCGATAACTACGTGACTCTCTGTCCCTTTGAACTGGTTCTCTCTCACGAGGCAAAGCTCCCCTCTCACCGTAACACCTTTGAAGAGGCACAAAATGAGCTACCGCCCTTGTTCCCCTGCGTCGGGATGGAGCCCAGCACAGAGAGGGTGACACGGTCACCCTGAGCCATGCAGGACATGACTGGCCTTGCCCTGCCCGTGCTGCGGGCTAGCCCTCTGACCCAGACCATCCCTTCTCTGCTGCTCTGGGTCATACTGGTTTGAAATACGTAACTCGGACAGAATCCCTCCTGAATTTCTTTGGTTTGAGCGAGAGCAGGCAGGGGAAGAGGTGGCTGCAGCCAGTACGATGCCGGGCTGTGGGAATCCTGGTTTCTGCACTCAGGGGATGCTGAATTTGATGTCTCTCATGAATTCCTGAGGACAGGATAAGCCAAGGATATCTAAATCCTTTCCAAGGATTTTAATTTGAGGGATGGATTGAAATACTGGCTCTGAGTTACAAAAGACTAGTGCCATAAGCAGTCACTAATAAGAGCTTCAAACCAAAAGAGCAGTAACGCAGCTTGAAATATTCTAGTTTTGTTCTCTGCCAAGTAGCAAGATTAATTTTTGGAAGGTCTTTTTCTTCCCCGTTCAGGATCCTGATTCACTTTCATGCGTCCTCTGCTTCTGCCTGGGTACAGAAGCAGATTTATTCCTGGGGAAATCGTTTCCCCAAAACTTAGTATTTATCCTGTGTTCCTCCCAGACCATTAATAGTATAAGGAATTACCTGCAAGAAAGCAAACGACCTTTCTGAGGGCAAAGATCTATGGGGCTGGGAACTTGTTAAAATCATTCTGGACGTTTTCTTTTCTAGTTCCATCCTGGGGCAGGGTTTCAGTCTCAGTTTCACAGTGTCAGGCCGGAGGAGGCAGGAGGGGATCTCCCACTGCTTCCAGAGGGCTTTGGTTTCCCTCGTCCCCGAGGAAATCCCCGGTGCCCGGGAGCCGAGCGGCCGCAGCGGCTGAGAGCAGCCTGCAGGCAACTTCCCCCGGGAGGCTGACATCCCTGGGAAAGTCCTCCCAGAAGCTGGAGGAGCCTCTGCCCACGGGTCACGCGTGGTGGCCCCCTCTTGCCAACACGGCTGTGCCAGGGCTGGCCGGGGAAGCTGCAGAGCTCAGCTTCTAGCACAAATAATTGTAGTATTTTCTGCCAAAGGAGGACGCTTTGGCTCATACCCACACAAGAGCTGTGGCAGAGCTGTTATCCTCCTCAGCTGTCTCTGCAGGTATCCAGCTCTGACAGCATCTGAAGCTCTTTTAGGCCAAGGGTTGAAATATTTGGGGGGGGAGGGGGGAACCCAAAACCTAATTAACATTGGCAGGAAAATTCCTGTTTCCTTTGGATTCCGGGAGCCCCCTTCGCAGCTGCTGTGTTATGGCAGTTTAAGCATGACAAGGGCTATTAGCAAAAACTGTTTTTTCTTTTTGCCAAGAAATAAATCCCTCTTTGTCGAAGCCAAACATGTTCCAGGTCAAACGCTCAGCTGGTAGGAATCAGCGCAGCTCCACTGAGCCCGAGGAAGCGGCAGGAGACTCTGCCCGGGCTCCCTGCCCCGCTCCTACGGGGGACGTCGGTGATCTCCAGCTGGATTAAAAACAACGTTCCTTATTAAAACTAGGAGAATCCTAGAAAATAATTTGCGGGAGAAGAAAGCTTTTAAGTGATGGCTTAGTTCCACCTCTTCGACGGTAAGCAGTTGGGTTTGACACGCAGGATGTTGGTTGTTGCAATGAAAACGAATGGGAAGGTTGGGTGCCAAATTCCGCTCGGGAAGGTTTCCTGGGCGGGGGGAGCTCCTGGGCACGCTCGGCCTGTTCTTACAGGAAAGTAAACCTGGGCACAGCCCTGGAGCCGCCGCTCCCTGCTCATTTTTCTCCTTTGCTGGGACTGGGGGCAGCTTCTTCCTCGCTGAGACTGGCGGCAAAACGTTCGGCTCCAGGAATGGACTATTTTGCCTTATGTCCCCCCGCAGCGGGCAGAAACACTTGCTGCCAGAATCAATCCAAGGAGCATCCATGGCAGCCTCCCCCTTCCCTGGGCTCTGCCCCTGGTCATTGAAATGATGCGAGTCCTGGGTTCCCGGGGACAAATTCCAGGGACCAGAACAGCCAGGGCAGGCCCAGACTTGGCTGAAGGCTCTGGGTTTACCTAATGTGTGTCACCTCCAGAAAAAGGGCTGGAAAGGGAACTGGAGGAAAGGTGAAGGGCAGAGCCGGGTGCTCCATTTTCTGCTGAGGGACGGGTCCGGGCAGGCACCTGAGCATCCCCGCTGCTCGAGTCAGACACGTTTCCTTGCCCGGTTGATGTCTCAGCCTCTCCTGCCAGATCCACCACCAGTCCCGGGAGGTGCGGGGAGCCCCTCGCCCTTGGACTTTGCTGGTGCCGCTGCTGCCAAAGTCCCGACTTCCCAGTCCCTGTCCCCCCCCGCTTTAACCCCGGCGGCCAGTCGTGGTTTGCACACAGACAGAAACCAGGCAAACACAGAGGGTTTATGCCAGGGACAGGACTGAATCCAGATATTCCTGCCTCCTGCCGGTGCAGCCTCCCACTCTGCAGACTGGGGGGGGCAAAGGGACTTGCACTTCCCACTGCCCCCCCCCCCGTGAGCATCACTAGCGCAGCCCCCTACCCCAGAAAGAGAGTTCACGGGGCGGGGATTTGTGTGTCTTTGCACCCGTGTGTGCCAGGGAGGGGTGAGAAGAGCCGAGGTAATTCTGGCAGGAGCCCCCCAGGTGTGAAATCCCAGCTGGGTGGGAGTTGTCACCCTGCCTGGCTCTGGCTGCAGCCCGGGGATGGTGCTCTCAGCTGGGCTACGGGATGGGGGCTGTGGGATCTGGGTGACAACCCATCCATCACCCTGGGGACAGGCAGGGAGAGGCGGATGGAGGCGGGGGGCTGTCTGGCTCTTCCCACAAAGAGCTCCCTGATACCATCGAGTGCTGGTGCTCCCGAGACCCCAGGCTCCCCATATCGCGGCTCCGCACGCTGCTGCCGGGAGCAGCTGACTCAGCCGATAACCGGAGGATTACGGCTCCTCATAAAACCCAAGGTCAAAAACCAGTAGAAAAATCAGAGCACAATAACCACCCCCAACAAAGGGCCGGGTACAGCCCCAATGCAGAGCATTGGGATCCTTCTGAAGGTCTCTGAGAGCTTCCTGAGGGGCAGTGGAGATGGGGGGGGGGGTAACGTGTTTCCCCTCCATCCTATTTCCCAGGAATATAACAGGAATGATGTGTTGGGCATCTCCTGCCCAGGGCAGCTCTGAGTGCTCACAGCCAGTCCCACAGAGCACCTACGTGGGTCCCTGCTGTCCCCATCCCTGCTCTGCCCCCCTGCCTGCTGTCACCCCCACAGATCAGTGCATCCGTTCACCCTGCGCGTTAATGGCAGAGGTGACTGCTGAGGATTTCTTTTCATCTCTCACCTAAAAAAGAGAAAGAAACAGCCCTGCTTTCTCTTGCAGAGCGGTGTCTGGAGAGGGCTCGTGGGAGCCCTTTCATCTGCTTGTGCCTTGGCCTTTAGTAACACCCCCAGGGTGGGTGGCTGGAGGCACAGTTTCAGAACAGGGTTGTTTGCAGAAGGCACGCACCCCCACGGGCATAAACACAGGACTCAGGTACATTTATAGAAATGTTCCAAAAAAAGAGAAGTCTCCCTCAGCTTCCAATTCCCAAACCCCCCAGCAGCCCAAACCTGGGGCTGGGCTGGAGGAGAAACCCTGGAGCAGAAGGAGAGGCTGGAGCACCCGTGGGCAGAGGCTGTGGCTCCAGCCTTCCCCGTGCTGTCACCTCCTGGGCAGAGCACTAGGACCATCCTGGACTGGATCCAGTCTCCCATCCATCAGGAACTGCATCCCTCCTGCCCTGGGCTCCTCCACGCTGCACGAAGCCTCAGGGAGCAGAAATATGTTAAAAGTGGGAGTAATCTCTAAACAAGTAAGACACCAAAAGATAATTTATCTGTCTAGCCTCTTCCTCTTCATCATCCGACACGGTGAAACGCAGAAGCTAGAAAAACATGAAGTCCTTCAAGCAATTTTTAAAAGGAAAAAAAAAAATACCCTAAATTTTCTGGTCAAACTTTCAAAGGCTCAAGGCTTGAAGCCACTCAGAGCTAATGCTGGTCAACTGTGCAAAAGTGCTGGAGCGGAGAGGTAGGACACAGAGAGCTCCTCAACCACGAACATCAAACGTCTCCATCGCTCTGGACCCAAAGTGCTGTCAGTGTTCCCTGCTGAGGAAAGTGGTTTTGCTTCAGCAGCTGCAAATTCACCACATCTCAAATACCGGGAGTGGGGGCAGGTCCACTTAACCTGCAGGAACAAAACCAAAGGCTTTAGGCTCTAGAGGGATCGCCTGGACTCGTGCAGCCCCAAAATACAACCTGGGCTGGGCACCAGGCTCTGGGCTTGTTCCTGTGTCTTTTGGGATCAGCCTTTCATATCGAAAGCATCCCAGACCTTTCTCATCCCCTTAGTCACAGTGGACACGCTGCAGCAGAGCTGGTTCTATAGAAAGAGGGCTGGGCTGAATCAACAATTTCCTTTTTTTCCCCCCTTTTTAAAATCTGATCAGAAACTCTTTGACATTTTGATGTGCATCTTCGTATCATTGATTTGCATTAAGAGCCTCAAAAAAAGGTAGCAGAGGAAGAAACCCAGTAGGGTGCTGGGGTTTGCAGAGTGTTCCCCCCAGAAATGGAGAGCATCCTCCGGTCAGCGGGAGGCAGCAGCTCCAGCACTGGGCAGTGCAGGAAAAGGCTGGGAAGAGGGTGTGGAGGTGGCACAGCATTTGCAGAAGATCACACAGAGACTCCCAAGAAAGAGAAACTCTCTTCTGCTGCCAGATGATGATGATGATGTAAACTTGGTGCTGTTAAACCCCCCCTGTGAAGCAGCCCAGGAGTAGCTGTGGTTGTGCCCGGCACCAGGCATGGCCCCCAATGCTGGGGCTCATTTGCAGATCCCCAGGGAGCCCCCCCTAAGCCCTCCCACCCCTTCCCAGGGCAGGACCTGCTGCTCAGAGCGGCGTCTCCGGCTGCTCTTACTCACCGCTCGATGATGCTGTTGTTGAACTGGAGATCACAAGTTACTGACCTCATCTGCTCCAGTATCTCCTGCATCCTGGGGGGGGACACAACCAGCCCCTTACCCCCGTGCTGCTCAGCCTCCTGCTCCCCATGGAAGGGCTGGCTAAGGTGGGGTCACCCAGCGGGGATGGCACCCAGCAGGGCCACGGTGAAGGGCTCAGCACAGACTGTCCCAGCCCCGTGGACACCGAGCCCCAACGCTCCCCCCGGTGCTCGTGCAGAGGACCCCAGGAGGTCTCGCTTCTCCCCGGGGAGCTGGGCTGTCCCCAAAACCCCTCTTCCAAAAGACTCACCGAAAAGCCATCTCCCGGTGAGCCTGGCTCAGATGGACTGGTGAAGGCATGTGAGGATCCGGGGCCAAACTCTGCTTCTCCATCTGGAGAAACCTGTCCAGAGCCTGTGGAGATGGAGAGACTGGGCAGCCCCCAGCTGGTTGCCATGGTCTGAGCCCTCCCTGCAGCCCTGCCAGTGCCCACCCCGGGACAAGAGGGGGACAAAACACTCGGGGAAATCACACCCACATAGTCACAGCCAGCACATCCGCTTCTTCAGAAGAAAAGAAATAAAAGAACCAAAGGGCCGGGGCATTTGCTGGGTGGCTGCGCTGCCGCTCCTCAGCACGGGGAGAGCTGGAGGTGAAGCATCATCTTTTCTAGGACAGCAATTCCTGCCTGGTGGGTAGGGATCTCCCAGTGCCAGGCAGCCGGCGGGACCAGGGGTGCCCCCGCTGGAGGTTCAGCCCCTCCTTCCTCTTCTCAGTGTGGGGAAAGCGAGATCTCCAGCACGGATTGCCCACAAAACCGGCAGCGAGTTGATTAGAAAGGCTCCAGTGTGTTCCCTGCTCCCGGCGGGGCTGGGAGAGGGGGCAGCAGCATCTTGTGTTTGGACTCGATGGTCCCAAGGGTCTTTTCCAACCTAAATGATTCTATCCCCGGGCACCTACGCTCTGCAGGCACTCCTGGCACTCCATCGTCTCCACGCTGCAGGCGCTGATGCGGTTGCTGAGCCTCTTCAGGTGCTTCTTTATCTCAAAAACTTTCCTAGAAAGAAAAACGATGACAAAATTTCCAATAAATGTTGGGCAGCAGGGTGAATCGTTAAAATCTTTTTGCTTGCTTGTTTTATTTCCGTATTGCTTTCTGCAAACCCTTCTGGATCCAAGGTAAGAACCTGAAGGAAAGCAAATGAGTCTCGACAGCGTTGTAATTACGTCTGCAGCGCACCGTTGGCAAGGTTATCCAAACAACACTAATAGCAAATTAATTAGGGAAGGTCTTGCTTATCCAAGAGAGAGCTTGAGCCCATCACTTCTGCCCCACGGGCGGCACAGGCTGCTCCTCTGTCCCCTGTGAAGGACTGAGCATCCTTGGGTTTCTATTTCTTTTCCCATGCTCTCCTTTCACCTCTGAAGTGTATAAAGGGTGGGAAAGTTCCCCTCACACACCCCCTGGGGCCAGACTCTGCTGACACCAAAGCCCAGAAGAGGCAGCACTGGGTGGGCTCTGCCCCGGGGGGCGATGCTGTGAGCAGTGTCCCCCCCTCAGCCTCGGGGGTAAATCCTCCTGTGATTTTTTTGGGGGGACCAACTGCCCCGTTCCTGCCAGGGCAAGCTGCCCCAGGGCAGAGGTGCCAGGCACCAGGCAGGAAAAACATGAGTTGCATAAAAAAAAGGTTTGATTTGGCTTTAAAAAAAAAAAAAAAAAAGGAAAGGAAAGGAAAGAATATTTAAGGTGAAGGATCCACCTCCAGTCCCCAGAAAAACAGCCACCACACCACAAACTCTGGCTGCCTGCAGGAAGAAACTCAAAACAGGATAATTAAAATTGAAATAACAATAAATTAAAAATGTCCAGTTGTGACTCACAAGGCCTTCTCCCTAAGGATAGAAAAACAGATACAAAAATACACCAGAAAAACACTAAGAAGTTTTTTTCCTCCCTGGGAGCAAAGGTAAAAGCCCTGCTTTAGTGCAGGCGGGGCTCCCGCGCTGCACGGATCCGGGGGTTCTACACCCAGAGAGGAATCTCACCCTGAGACAAAATCCCTGCTGAAGCCAAGGGGAGATGTCACCGTCCCACGATGGGATGTGGTGGGAGGTGACTCTGGGCAACAGCTTCTGTCCCCAAAGTGAAAACTGCCTGTGGATGAGGGTTTGCAGCTTGGAAACCCCTGGCTGTGCTGGGGAAAAGGCAGGGCAGGGGGCTGCTCCCAAGGCATTCCTGAGCACCTGAGACAAATTTCTAGCCCAAAAATCCATGCTCTCCACCCTCCAACTAAATCCTACACAGGGCTACTCCCCACCAGAAATAAGGACCAGGTCAAAAGCTGGGATTCATTCTAAGGCATTATAGAAAATCATTCTCCTTCTGCCCACGCTGGCAGCCCAGGGGAATGGATGCCGCTCTCTAAAAGCAACCTTGCCATAAAAATCCAATTTCTGCAACATTCTCTTCCCCTAACTGCCTCCCCCTCACCCCTGCTCTTTGCTGCTGTCACGGGCAGCGGGTTGTGCTCAGTCACTGCAGGGTAATTCACTCTTTGCGTTATTCCCCAAACGCCATTTAGCAGAAAATCATTCCTAATAAGTAGATCTCTCTGTCTCAATAGCAATTTTGTCCTGATAAAATAACCTCTCCCCATAGGAGGGCAAGGAAACCAGCTGCACGAAGTCAAGCTTTAGTTTAGGAGGCTTTAAAAAAAAAAACAACCAAAAAAACCTTCAAATAACAGGGTAGAAATATATGGGACACGCTCAGAACCAGTATTCCCAGCAGGATTTCCAGCAGTCACACCAAGCTGCTTCTGCAAGGTCTTATTACCCCTTTAGGAGTCCCTCAGCAGCAGTTACCAGTAACATCATCTCCATCCACATCCCAACACTGGATCAATAGCAGAGAGCATTCGGAAGCCCCGGTCGTTGGTGGGTTACTGGAAAGTCCCCTCTCCCAACCCCATCAGGGTCCCAAACCCCTGGAGAGAGCAGGGCAGGGGCTGGTACCTCATCCTGCTGCCATGGAGGGCCAGGGCCTCCTGGTACCGCTGGACACAGTCCTCCTGGAAAATCAACAGAACCTTCCTGGCCAGATGCCCTAAATTCACCCTAAAACCAGAAAAAAAACAGAGAGAGCCCCCTTATTCCCTTGAATGTATGAAAATGAACATCCCCAGTTCACGTGGCAGCAAACCTAAAGCTGGCTCCTGAGTTGGGGACTGGATGCTCTGAATTTTGCATCAGTGTTATAGAGAACCCAAAACCAAATTATGATGGAAAGGGAGGGTTGTTTTTTAGGGGGGGGGGGTGGGGGGGTGGGGGGGTGGGCAGGCAGGGACAGCTGGGGTGCCTCCCCCAATCCTAGGGCACTTCTGAGAAGCCTTTCCCTTGGAGTTCATGGCAAATGTCCCAGGTTGAGTGAAGATTAATTATGATAAAGGAGCCGCCTGTTAAATTTCACCGTCCCTGGAACATACTGGAGTGTGCATTTCATTTCTTGCCCATGTTAAATTCCTCTGGTTCCAGTGGAAACAGAAAGGAGGATTTTTAAAGGTACAAAAGCCATCAGATACCTCACTCCCACTGGAAGTTAGAGAGATAGGAAAGCATGGTCACTTCCTAAATCAGCATCTCGGCGAATAAATGGCCACAGACTGAGGAGGTGGGAGAAACAGCCTGAAATTGAATTATTCTCTGCAGTCCCACAGGGGGACTTGGCCCAACAGCAGCTCCCTCTCCCCAGGTCTGCAGAGGTTCTCTCACATCTTTGGCTGAAATAGCTTATAGCTTGAAAAAGTTTGCTGGGAAAGGTCCTGCATCCATGAGCTGACACAGCAGCCACTTAATAGGTACCCCCTCTCTATTTCAGTGACCCAGGAGTATTTTACATCCCCTGAGGATTCAGCTGGAAACACCAAAGAGGTCCCTGGTGTGGGGCTGGTCCCAGCCAGGGGAGAGGGTTGGGACTTACTTATCCAGTTTGTGTATTTGCTCCTCGTTGTAGCCCAGCCCTGGGGAGGAAAGACACTGGTCACCTGCCAGAACACACTCCACGGGCTTTTGTGTTAATAACCCAATAAACGGGCAATCTCACAGCACCCAGAGATCACTCAAGGGGCTTTTCAGGGCTGCAGCCCCTGGGACTACTCTCACGGCACAGAAATAACTGCTAAAGCCAGCAAAGTGAAGGAATGCGCTTTTCCAGGGGGCAGGAGTGTTCCTGCTGCAGCCGCCCTGTGCCCCATGTCCCCAGGGCCACCGTCCCCGTCACTCACGCAGACACGTCCTGGCCTTCTTGAACTGCTTGTAGATCAGCTGCATCTTCTCCAGGCAGCACTCGATCTGCCGGATGCTGAGATGGGGACAGGGAGGGAGGCGTGAGGCCCCGCGAGAGGAAGGGTGCGAGGTTGGGGTGAAATTAGCACTTTGGGGTGAAATTGGCACTTCAGGGTGAAATCCCAGCATGCTGTAAGCTCAGGGACACTGCTGCTCCCCATGGCTGGATCGAGGGACATCACGCATGTGGGAGCACACAGTGATGTCTGCTCAGCCTGGGGGTTTTTGGTAAAGCTGGTGCTACAAACCTTTTGTCTTCATGCACTTGCTGCCTGTGCTGCACCAGCTCGGATAAAATCCCGTCCAGCACCCCTTGCAGGTCAAAGATGTTGTGGGAGCACTGAGAGAGCTCCTCGGAGACCTGCGGATGGGGAGGAGAGGTTGGGGCCGGCGGCTCCCGATGCTGCCTGTCCCGGTGGGTGCTCCCCGTCCCTGCTCACCCTCTGCAGCCTTGTCTTCACCACGGCCACGTCCTTCAGAGCTGGCACCCCGCTGCCTGCGGGAACAGCCTCGTACCTGAGGAAAGTCAGAAAAGAAACATTCCTGAAGCAGAACATTAGCCAGAGGCAGCTGTCACTGGGGCAAAGAAAATCCATCCCGCGGTGGAGGCAGCGTCAGGGTCCCTGGGGGAGCTGGGCGGTGGTTTGCTCGGGCAATAACTCTGCGTTCAGGGTACGGGATCTGAGCCTCAAGATGCAAAGTGCTGATCCAGTGAAAACTTGCCCTTCTTGTGTCCAATTTGATCCCCCAAATTGTTAGCTTCGTATCCCCTGGCTTTACGCCGGTTGGGATGTCGCCTGCCTCCCCGCAGCTGGCACGAGAGGGTGATGCTGAGCGGGCAGGCTGCCGAGTCAGCAGAATCCCCCAGCCAGCCCGTGTCGGAAGGGATGCATGGGGAGGCAGCCTCCAGCTGCAGTGTTGGAGCTCCTGGCACTACAGCCCCACACTAATCCTGCCCAACTCAATGGGAGCCACGTGTCCCTATCTTTTTGGGCGAAATGGAAATTAAGCAACTTGCCAAACTGAAAAGGATAAAAGAACAGCAGCCCAGCAGCAAAGAATTTTCCACTACAACAACAACAAAACAGGAAAGAAAATAACTCTGGGTTACTTTAGATGGACCGGGTTCAGCTCCCCCCGGGTTAGCAGGGATGGGAACGGAGGCATCGGTTACGGCGAGGGCTGCCCAGGGCTTCTCCGTAACTCAGCCTCCGGTCAGTGCTCCGTTAGTGGAGCCTCTTCAATGGCAATAAAGGACATGTCATTACGGATGGCATGCTCAGAGGGGATGCCAGCGTGGTGGGAACGCAGCAGGATGGGCTGCAGCTCCTCCCCGGCACTGCCCAACGCTCCAGGGCTGTTGGCAGGGAGCGGGGTGAGCGATGCTGGGCAGAGCCCTGGGGACATGGCAGCTGATGCCATCCTGCCAGTTATTTTAGCTCTGCTGGTGGCAACAGCTCTTTTTCCCTTTCCCACCAGCTGGCAGCAGCTGCCCTGCCTTCTCCTCACACTTACTCTGTGGCCCATGGGCTGTAAGACCTTGAAAACCCTGGAGCAGGAGCCAGGGAGGGAGGGTTAATTCTGGATGCCCGTGAAACCAGGGACTGGTCATGAAAAACTGAAGCAAAGAAGGAAAAACCAGCCAGGGCGGCTCACTTCCCGCAGGCTCCACGTGGAGTGGAAAAGCCTCTTACCTTCCAGCTACCAGCTTATTCCTGAAATTTTATTTATTCCTGATTATTGCAGCACTTTTGAGAGCCCTGTATCTTATCTGCAGCAGCAGTGCCTGCCCAGCCCAACGCCCGCATCCAACGGCCACAAAGCTGCCCTGGCCCAGCCACACTTACAGCACGAGGGTCTTCACCTCAGTGAGCTGCAGACAGGTGAGCACCGAATGAGCCCCTCTCCTCTGCTCCAAAATCCTCAAGCACTCCGTTTTCAGGTCCCCACTGCCAAGAGAGAAAAAAGCCCATCCAACGTGTGCTCCTTAGGTGGCCTGACCTCCATCCCAGGGCTGGCCACGCGTGCTGGGGGGTCAGGATGGAGCTGGGGGCTCCTCTCTGGCTGCTCGTGGGAAAATGGGGGGGTGGATGCAGGTAAAACTGGGGGCAGCTCCCGGGCAGGGGGGCTCTCACCCACGGGGCACTGTCCTGCCACTGCACAAGAAGCTTCTGCCCCGATGGAAATGGGTAGGACAGTGAAAAAGCACAATGATAATGCTAAATAATAATAATAGTAGCAGTAGTAATAATAATAATAGAATGATATGGGGTTGGAAGGGACCTCTGGAGATCATCCAGTCCAAGCCCCCGCCAGAGCAGGGCCACCCAGAGCAGGTCCCACAGGAACATGTCCAGGTGGGTTTGAATGTCTCCAGAGAAGGAGACTCTGCCACCTCCCTGGGCAGCCTCTGCCAGGGCTCTGCCACCCTCACAGGAAAGAAATTCCTCTTCATTTTGGGATGGAACTTCTTATACTCAATAATAATGATGATGATCAAAAGATGGGTTGACATGGTCCTCAGGAATATGGTTTAGTGATTATTATTTCTTATTTATTTTTTTGTCAGAGTTAGGTTGATGGTTGGACTAGATGATCTTTAAGGTCCCTTCTAACCTAGATGATTCTATGATTCTATGATGGTGCTGTTTTCCTCAGCATCTCCTGAACTGAAAAAAGTGACTCAAAAGTAAGAAGTGGGGGCAGGAGCACCCTCACAACACTAAGTGATATTTTCCAGTAGGTCCAGTCCCCTGCCAGCCTGGCACACACATCCCCCAAAGCATCCCTTGTATGGGGGGCTCCCTCCCAGCACCCTGTGAGGACACGTGGTGGCCCTGCTCCCTCTGGAGGTGGCTGGAAAACCCAGGAGTGGTTTAACTCCTGTCCCCCAAAGCTCTGGGTGCTGGGAAGGGACAGGTTCCCCACCACCACCATGGTGTCCCCAGCACTCACATCACCCAGTGGAGACCTCTGGCCAGCAGCTCCCGGCAGCGCCGCAGGGCCTGGGCGATGCGCAGCGTCTGGTGCACAGCCCCCACCACGCTCTGCAAAGCAAAGGGCACTGCGGGGGCTGCTCCTCGGCGCCGGGGCTCCCCCCCGGGCTGGGCTGGCACCCCCACCTACCTTGGCTGCACTGCAGTCGGCCACCACGTCCACCTTGGGGACAAACTTCGGAAACTCAAGTGCCGCTGGAAAGACAGACAGCCGTCACGGGGCTGCGGGGACCCACGGGGACATCACACACACATTGCTCTCTGGGATGTTTGGGAAATGTGGACTATGGCACAAATATGTGGACTATGGAATGTGTGGGTTAATAATATGGAGCATGAATACATGGACTAAATGTGGACTGTGCTGCTTGGTGGGCAGCCGTGGGAGAAACCACCTTGAAACCTCCCAATCCTGCTCCGGCCTCGTAACCCCTCCACCTCCTGCTGTGCACAGGGGGTCTATAAGGATAATAATTTAGGCAAATCACAGAATCACATGGGGGTTGGAAGGGGCCTCTGGAGATCATCCAGTCCAACCCAACCTCCTGCCAGAGCAGGGCCACCCAGAGCAGATCCCACAGGAACGTGTCCAGGTGGGTTTGAATGTCTCCAGAGAAGGAGACTCCACCACCTCTC
>JAOQGH010000013.1:5185475-5246861 GCA_025769975.1 Gallinago jamesoni | reverse complement strand
CCTCTTGTCCTGTCCCTGGGCACCACTGAAAAAAGACCAGCCCCATCCTCCTGACACCCTCCCTTTGAGTATTTATAGGTGTTGATCAGATCCCCCCTCAGCCTTCTCTTTTCTAGACTAAAAAGACCTAAGACCCTCAGCCTTTTCTGATAAGAGAGGTGCTCCAGAGCCCTCTGCGCTACCCTCTCCAGCAGTTTCCTGTCCTTCTTGAACTGGGAAATCTCTCTTGTGGCACCCACCCTGCCTCTCCTGATGCATCTCCAAGCCAACTCCAAGCCAAGGTACTCACGGTCTCTGTATCTGACTCCTACCACCTCTTCTGGTTGCTCAGAAGAGCTCAGCAAGGTCAGAGGGTTGTGCTCTGTGGTTGTGCAGAAACTATGAGCTTGTAGATTAGGATCCAGTTCATACAGATGACCTTCAAAAAAATATTCTTGATGGTGAGGGACTATATTAGTTTGTTTGAAGACAGCATCTAAAAACTTGGTGGTACTGAAATGAAAAAGAAATGGAAGGATGGGGAATAAACAACGTGGTGAGCACTCAGATTTCCATTGCCTGACCCCTCTTCTCGTGGCAAAAAATCCCATGAGATCAGGGCCCCCCCTCAGACAACCTCCCTGGGGTTCTCTGTGTGCCTTGGCAGGAGACAACAGCTCCTGGTAAGTGCACTCCCCAGAGCAAAGGCTGGTTTGAATCTGGTTTGTTTTAACCTCGGTTCGTGTGCTGAAACCAGGGGCCGGGGCTCCCGAGCTCGATTCCCAAATTCTCCTTCGACATGCCCCCGGCATCCTTACGTGTTGTAGGAGTGGATGTAGATGCGATGGGAGGAAGCCTGCTGCAGGGAGAAGACGTGGACCACAATCCTGTGCAAAATGTCGTTGGTTTCTGCAAAAAACTGGTCGAATCCCCAGCATTTCTCCTGATCCGCCTCCAGGATGTTAGCCAAAATGGGAATCAGCTGGTCCTTCAGCCCCCTGCAGCAGAGATGCCCAGACTGGCATAACCCTGAGCCGTGCAGGGGAGGAGCAGCCCCTGCCCCTCGGCTGAGCTCCGGCACCGAGGGAGCCCCTGCCCCGTCTTGCACCCCCTTTTCCCAGCTGTAAAGCAAGGACCTGGTCCGAGAGCTGTGACATCTGCAGATGAAAAGCTCGTCTGCCTCCTTAAAACTTCCCGAGCCCCCTGGGGCGGGATGCCCTCTCCAGGATGCGGGGAGCCGATCCCGGGATGGGACACTCACGTGGAGAGGCGGCAAGTGACGGGCAGCTCGTAGCTCCACTCGATGGTCCCGTTCTCCTGCCTCTGCACCCCCGCGATGGCCCCGGGAGGCTTCTCGGTGGTGATTTTATACCTGTGGGGAGGAAATTGCTTGCAGCTGAAATGCACCCGGTGACCCCTGTGTGGGCACCACGTCCCTCGGGGTCAGCAAAGGGGGAAAGGGCTGAGCACGGATGGGCTGGGAAAGACATGATTCCCAGACAGAAAAAAAAACCACCGAGTGGGAAAACACTCCAAGAAACAGTCAAAAAAGTTTCAAGCCAACATTAAACCTGCCTCCTCTTCCAGCTGTTTGGCCACAAGGATGCATTTTGAGAGCAAAGGTGGTAAATAGGGCCCAGCCCCTTTGCTGCACTGATCGTACACACTCTCCATACTGGTATGGAATCAGCCATGGGCTACTTTTTGGGGCTTTCTAGGTGATCTGGGATTAAGTGAGGAGTAACCTACAGCTGACAGTCCCGGGATGCTGCTAGCACACACCAAGCCACAGCCAGGATGTCCTGCAGCCCCCCCAGGGCCACCAGCCGCGGTCCCACCTCCCCACGCAGCAGCACCCAAGCCCTCCCAGCTGGATGTGGCACCTACATGGTCTCCTTGTTCCTGCGAGGTCCCCCGAAGGGGACGAAGGGGAGGCTGCCGGTGGCGGCGTGGTAGAAGGTGACGCCGATGCTCCAGAGGTCGACGGTGACGCCGTACGCCTTCTGCTGCGGCTTGCGCAGGACGGCGCGCTCGTACATGTCCGGGTGCTACGGGGAGGAAGAAGAAAGCGGGGGCTGACAACCCGTCCAGAGGGTCTACGGTGGCCATCGAGCCATGGGCATGGGGACTGAAAACCAGCTACTCATTTTGGCCTCTTCTACTGCCACCAAACAAAACATCATCACCTGTAACTCCACGGTAAAAATGCTGAGACATCCCCCTCCCCTTCTTCAAAAAATGTGGCCCCTTTGAGATTGGGGTCCCCAAGACACTGCTGCTCTCTACAAGTTGCCCAGGCATTGGATGGAGGGATGGGGACCAGCTTCCCCCAGGGCCACCAAACCGACGGCAGGCTGCACTCACGAGATATTCCTCCGTCCCGTAGACAGACACAAACTTTTCATCGTCGTCCAGCTCTCGGGCGGCCCCAAAATCCGTCAGCTTGTAGATGCTCTGCCCGTCTTCCCCCATCAGCCGCATGATGTTGCCGGGTTTGATGTCTCTGTGGACAACGCCGTTCTCGCGGAGGTGGTTCATCCCGGCCACTGGGCACAAGGGGGAAGGCAGTTTGCTCCAGAGGGTTTTGTTTAAACATAGGAGCATGAGAAAGGATGGAGAGGGGACAAGCCCCAGGGCTGGTTGCATTTAGGGGACCAATGTGACTTTGGGGGAACAGTGAGGATGAGCGAGCACATGGTCGGGCAGTGTCCTCGTGCTCCCCCCCCCATGGGACACAGCCCTTTCCCACAGACCTCCCTGGAGCAGGTCTGCACGGAGAAACCCTCAGGCTCCCCCTGAACCCCCAGGGCTTCCCCCTGAGCTCACAAAACCACCCCATTTGGGGGTGCAATTTCTGAGTGCTCAGCCCAGCCCACCCGTCCACAGCCCAGGGCTGGTGCCCACAGGGTCCCACCAGCACCGTGATGTCCCTCCCACCAGCACCGTGATGTCCCCAGCCCGCAGCTCCTGCTCGTGGAGGAGGGGGGCACAGGGACCCCCGTGCTCACCCACGCACTGCAGCACTATGAGGAACTCGGACTCGGCCAAGCCGAAGGCGTTCGCCGGCTCTTCCAGCACGTTGAGCAGGCTGCCACTGGAGCAGTACTCCATCACCAGCACCTTCTGCTTGCTGCTGCCCTGCGGGGAGAGCAGCCCTCAGGGATCCACCAGCACCACGTCCCAGTGGTGCCCTGTCCCCCCACCAGGCAGGACCAGGTCCCCTCCTTTGGTTGGTGGGTCCCTGAGTTTCTCCTACTCAGATAAACCAGAGTTGGAGAATCACAGAATGGGTTGGGTTGGAAAGGGACCTTAAAGATGATCCAGTTCCACCCTCCTGCCGTGGGCAGGGACACCTCCCACCAGACCAGATTGCCCAAATGTCCCCACTGTGCCACACGCCTGGCCAGGGGACATCAACAGGTCACGGCCAAGCTCCAGCCCAGTGACCCCAGTGTCCCCAGTGAGGAGGCTTGGTGTGGAGCCGGAGGGAGGAGAAGGCAGCCCGGGATCACGGCTCCCCTCCCGCAGCACAGCCCAGCTGCCCCAGGCTCCTGGCCCCGTGGGCACGGGGGGGTTCCGAGCCGAGGTCCTGCTCACCGTCTCCTCCACGGCAAATAACTTGACAATGTTTTTATGGTTCAGCTTCCTCAGCATCTCGAACTCTCTCATCTGGACCTCCTGGGGCCGGAGGTAGCTGGCATTATTGAAGACCTTCACAGCAACCAGCTCCCCTGATTTCTGGGAAAGGAGGAAAGAGAGAGAAAAAGGAAACGGGAGGTGACACCATCCACGTCCTAAAGCAGCTCCGTTGGTGTCCCCGCATCCCGCTCGGGATGGGAACTGCTCTGGAAATGCAGCGTGGATCCCAACGGGCCTCCCAGAGCCTGTCCCTGCTGCAAAAGCAGAGGGCTCCGAATTCATCTCCCTTTGCTTCCTGCCCCCGCACGGGGTTTGCTCGGCTCCGGCACAAGTTTGGAGCCGGGGCTGGGGGTGGGAGCCCCCCCTGCTCTCTGCGGGACGGGGGGGTTGTGCCTGCGGAGACAGCACACTTCAAAGGCCGGCGCGGCGGAGCGGCTCGGTTCCAGCCCTGGCAAGTGTTTGCATGAAATATGCAAATCGAGCAGGACGGGGTTTTCAAAACCTCTGGGCATTCCCCCTAAAAAAGCTTCCTCCCCCCCCCCCCCCCCCCGCCCCCAGCTCTGTGATGCCCAGGAGTGCCGGTGGCCGGAGAGCAGGACCCAGCCATGACACTCCCCCTCCCCAAAAAGCTGCCATTCTCCCGTGGGACTGGGCTGGTTCCCGGGGGCCAAAGGGCCAAAGGAAAAATGAAAATAAAACTCAAAGCAGCCCCCGCCGCGGCCGGCAGCCTCCGCTCCCCAAGGGACTCTGGGGAGGGCGAGCGGAGGGGAGCACGGGCATCCTTGTGATGGGGGGCAAGAGGGTGGGGGGACAGGGTGGCTCTGGGGTGACCGTCCCCCCCCCATCCCCCTCACCTTGTTGCGAGCTTTGTAGACGCAGGCCGTGGCGCCCTGGCCCAGGAGGTCCTCGGTGCTCCAGAGGTAGTTTGGGGTGCTCTGCATCTCCAGCAGCGCCTCCGCCAGCCCCGCGGCCAAACCCCGGCCTTTATCCCTCCTCGCCTGGCAATTCCCGGGGGAAAAGCCGGCGGCAGGACATACCCCTTTGGCGGGCAGCCCCCCAGCCTCCTACCTCGCTGGCAGCGAGGGGGCAGCACCCCAGGAAGGGCTGAGCATGGATGGAGCCGTCGGCGCTGCCCCAAAAAAAAACCACCCCGCGGCCGGGACCTGTCGGGGCTGCAGCGAAGCACTGACAGATGCAAAGAGAGAAAAAAAAAAAAACAAACCCAACAACAACAAAAAAAAAACAACCTACGAGCAAACAAACTTGGGGAGCTGCAAGGTGGCGAGAGGCACCTCCCTGCCCCGAGAACAGAAACCTACGGGATTGCAAAACCCGCTCTGCAAGCATCAGCTGCGGCTGGAGGAGGAAATGCTTCAGCTTCCTGCTCGAGAAGAAAAAAAAAATAAAAAAAATCCCAGAGTTGCAGCCGTCCCCGGGGGTGCTGGGCTCCCGGGACACGGGGCTGGGATGGACTCTGTGACGGCAAATGGTGCCCAGCACCGGCCACCAGGATTTGGGAGGCAAATCAGCGCAGGGTCTGCCGCCCCCCGGGGAGGTGGTTCTCAGCCACGCTGGGTGCTGGCCCTGGGGGGGGGGGTCCCCACGGCCCCGACACAGTCCCAATGGTGCACAGGGCAAATATGCAATTTTTGCACTAAAAAAAACCCAACAACAAACCCAGCACAGGACACAGCCTCAGGTGTCGGGATGCATTTGGGATGAGCTGTGGCCACTGACCCCCTTGACCGAGCCACCGGCTGCTCCGGCTGGGGGCTCACAAGCCGTGCCAGGGCCAGGGTGGTTGAGCTCAAGCCATCCACCTCCGAGAGCTGCTTTGCAGGAGCTACAGGTCCCAGAGCCTTCCCGTGTCCAGCTCCTCCAGGACCACAGCTCCCAGTCCCCAGGGACAGCCCGTCAGCCTGATCCGGGCGAAACTGCTCATAATAAAGTACAGGGAAGGAGGGAGGAAGAAAATGCAAACAGCCCCAATCCTCCCGCTGTGTGTGAAGCAACGGATCCAGCCCAGCCCCAGCGACTGCAAACGCTTCCAGAGGGTTTCAGAGATGAGCAAAGGGCAGAGGGAGATTGCGGGGCATTTCCCGGGAGTCATGCAGCGATTCAGGGCGATTGAGGACTTCTCAGGGAGAGAAGGGAAGGTGGCTGTCGGGGCTGAGCACCGCTCTTCCCCCGGTGAACAGGGACACTGTCTGTCCCACTCTGCCTGCAGGCAGCACCCCAGGAGGCTCACAGCAGGGCCATGGCCCAGCCCCGCTGGGAACTGAGTCTGGAGTTAGAGCAGAGCCTCCATGGGATGTCCCCGGAGGGGGACCCAGAGCCTCCATGGGATGTCCCCAGAGGGGGACCAGCCCCAACCCCAAACCCTCGGCACCCAGCCCTGCCAGGGTGAGAGGCAGCGGGGAGAGCAGGCAGGGGCTCACAGCGCGGGCAGATGGGATGCAGGATGCAACGTGGGATGTGGGGTGCAGGGTGGGATCCAAGGTGGGATGAGGGATGCAGGGTGCAAGGTAGGATGTAGGATTTAGGGTTGGATGTGGGATGCAGGGTACAGGGTGGGATCCGAGGTGGCATGCAGGATGCAGGGTGCAAGATAGGATGTAGGATTTAGGGTGGGATGCGGGATGCTGGGTACAGGGTGGGATGCAGGGTGGGATGCGGGGTACAGGATGGGATGCAGGGTGCAAGGTAGGATGCAAGATTTAGGGTGGGATGCAGGATGTGGGGTACAGGTGGGATGTGGAATGTAGGGTACAGGGTGGGATGCGGGGTGGGATGTGGGGTACAGGTGGGATGCAGGGTGGGATGTGGGATGCGGGGTGCTCAGGGCACACCTCGCTGCCAGCACAGTGCTCCCTCCTCACCTACAGGCTCAGAGGCGCCCAGGCCTCGCCTCACCCAGCCTCAGCACCAGCAGCCAGGGTCCAGCAGGAATTATTTTGAGCTGGTGAAGGCCCTGTCCTCACAAAACGAAGCCGGCAGAGGCACACGAGAACATCAGTGCGTGGTGCATCCAAAAATCCGTACGGCACTCCACCAGCCCGCTCACAAACTCTGCGCCGGGCTAGTTTGCTAATTACTGCTGAGCTTCATTTGCTTGAGAAAAACCCACCAGGGGGTTTTGCTGAGCTGAGGACCTGGGGGGCTCGGGCTGACCCTCACCCTGGGCTACAGCAGGGGGGTCCCGGGCTGGGGCTGGGAGTGGGGCTCAGCACAGCCTGCAGCGACCCGAGTCCAACCAAGAGAAACTTTACAGTCGCTTTGATTGCAGTCGTTTGTCTGCAGCTCAGCCCACAGGAAGAGAAAGGGACGGGGGTGACTTCTTGAAGTTGTTTCCAGCCTAATTTTCTATGCATGTGGTGACTGTGTCCTTCAGCCCGTCCCCCCCCAAACCATCAGCCCACCCGCCCAGCTCTGGCCCAGCTCAGGGGCTGCGGGTGCAGTGGGGCTGGGGGGGGGGGGGGGGGGGGGGGGGGGGGGCTGCTGCGTGACAATCCCCGCTCACCCGACGGGAAGATTGATGGTTTGAGCTGGGGACACTCACAAAGCCTTCCCCCCCCTGCAGAAAAACCCCACAGCTTGTTTCTCATCTCAGGCCAGCCCTGGAATTGTAGATGAGAGCAGTTGACACAGGGATGAGGGGCAAGTAAAGCCTCGGGAGGGAAGTTCCAGCTGAGTTTCTTCTAGAGGTTCCCACCCAGGGGGGCAATGGTGCATATTGCCCCCCCCATGGTCACCCCACGGACCCCCAGGCTCTGCAGCCTCAGCCCTGGGAGCAACAGGAGCGTGTCCAGGGGCAGCGGGAGAGGGAAGGGGCCCCTCCTGCCCTTCAGCTCTCTGCTGCCAAGAGAAACTGAAACAAAGGGTTTGGTTCTTTTTTTTTTAAAAGGCGGAAAACCCAGACTCAGACATTTTCAGAGCCTTTGGACCTGTATGTGTTGCTTTCTCAGATGGGTGAGCAGGTTTGGGCTGGTGAAGGGTAAAGCAGACAGGAAGGAAATAATTTAAATATTTTACAACTATTAAAAAAAAAAAAGGAAAAAAAAAAGATTATTTTCAGGTCGTGCTGCAGGTCTTTTCCCACAGTTCTCCACAGACGTGCCCAAAAGGGAACCAACAGGCCTGGGTGCCAGGAGAATGCCAGCCCTTGGAGCCCAGGGTGTCCCAGTTTCCCCAGCACCATCAGGTCCAGCCTCGGCAGGAGACCCCAGTCCAACCCCAGGAACTCACCCACTGGGTTTTGCCCTGTAGCAGAGCCCGGCTCTTTTCAGACTCCCTTCTCCCTTCTTTTGATACTCTGAGCTCTTACAGCTTATGGCCTTTCCCTGTTTGCCCCAACGGGAGGTTTTCTCCTCCCCATCTCAAAGCTGCCGCCCAAATCCCGTCTGACCGGCTCAGACCGTCCACGTCCACGCTCAGGGACCAGTAAATCCCATTTAGCCCCAGCACACAGCGAGAGCCGGGGCTGTGGTGCCCGCAGGAGATGGAACCCAGCCCGTGCTGCGGGAGCCTGTCCTGGGGGACAAAAACCACCGCCCTGAACCCAAGGTCGTGATAAAAATGATGGTTCCAGCTGGTGGCAGCAAAGCCTAAAAAATAAATGCCAAGCGGCGCGTTCTGTCTGCAGCCTCGTCCCTGGGGATTCGGGGCAGAAAATGGGGGGCATCCAGGGGCAGAGGGTGCCCGGGGGGCACAGTGCTGTCCCCACACTGTCCCTGGGACAAACCTGCTCTTGGGGACAGGCTGAGGGACACGTCCGTGAGGGATGGCTGCGGGTCCTGCTGCGCTTGGAGAGCATCCTCAGGGACAGCTTAACCGGGGATACTGGTGGCACTGGGCTGCAGGCTGGGTACACACCAGTTTGCACACCCAGTTACACACCTGGTCCCACACCCAGTTTGGCTGTTTCCCACAGCCCAGTCTGTCCCAGCAGAACCCAGCAAAACTGGACCCGGGCATGGCCTCGCCGTGGGTCCCATCTCTTCACCACCAGACCCCATGGTCCTGCCCGGAGCCCCACCGCTCCCTCCATCCCTCACGAGTGACAAAATCCCCCCATCTCTTACCGCTGCCTGCCTTTAGCTGTTAAAAGCAAAGAGGTTTGTGAGGGGAGGGTCAGACCCATCCCCAGTTTGGAAGAAACGATGCCATCAGAAGGGTCTAAGGGACCACTGGGTGCTCCCCAGTGCTGCTGGGCAGCAGCGACCAACGGGAAATCCAAAATCATTTGTTGGTGTCACCCCCACCACCTTCCTACCTCCTATTTCATGCTTTTTAAAAAAAAAAAAAAAAAAAAAGAAATAGCCACCGACGTGCCAGCAGCCACCTGCGTCCCCCAGAAATCAATGGAGACTGATTGAAGATTCATTGGGATGGAATGGAGCGGGATTCATCCCAGCTCCCAGCAGACCGAGGACAGCTCTGCATCCCCTGGGCTCCGAGGCCGATGCTGGGGGAGGCAGAGCCCAGGAGCAGTGCTGGGGCCATCCCTGGGACACCCCCGGCCGGTTGGGTTTTGGGGTCCGTGCTGTAGTTTTGGTTGAAGGTGGATTCTGGGCAGAACCCCCCCACCCTGCGCAGCGGAGTCAGCTGAACCCGGAGCCGCAGCAGAGCCCACAGCCTCCAACTGCAGGCCCCGGATTCAAAAAATATAAATAATTCCTTTGTGTATGAAAGGGCCAGGTCTGTCCCACCCTGCTGCAAAGCAGACCTGCAACTGCAGAAAACTGGCTTATTTTTTTTTTTCTTTCTTTTTTCTTTTTCTTCAGCAAAACAAGCTTCTGCAGCAGAGATTTGGGACACAAGGTGGAGATGACCGAGCAGACACTGCCTTGCCCGTGGTGGGTGCCCATCAAGGCATCACCATCCCGGCTTTCCAGCTCCTGAACCCCGACAGCAGCTGCTTTTCCAGGGGACATGGATCACAACCATCCCGGGGGCCCTGGTCCCCAGGGAGCACAGGGATGCTCCGATCCCGCAGGAGTGACCCCAGGGGTGGTGGGGATGGTTGTCCCCAGCTGACTTCCAGCCCAGCACAAACCGGCTGGGTTAAACATCAAACCTCACTATAAATAATTAATTCCTTGAAACCTAAACAAAGAGACTCCAAAACGACAAACCAACCCCTGACTTCGTTTCCTCACCGTGCTCTGAAAAAGGCGTATGGAAAAACTGAGATGGGGGAAAAGCAGGAATGATAATAATAATAATAATAATGGTCCAATCCATAATCTCAATCTTAAATCCTCTTTCCCAGAGACAGTGGGAGGCCCGTCCTCTCCAGAAAAAAAAAAAAAAAAAAAAAGATGAAGATTAAGCATTTCTAAATCAGGTCATTGCATGGGAAGTTTATGCTCTGCTGAATCCCGTTATTCCATTAGGTGTGTGTCGGCCCAGGGTGGGGAAACGGGGAGGTTCTGCCTGAGGGGGGAGGGTGTTCACAGCCACCCTGTTCCTGTCACTTGTTCTTCAGACCCCCCCTTATCGCCGTGCTCCTTCCCCACCGCCACGGAGCACCCAGCACCCCTGAGCGACACCGCGCATCTCTCCACCCCGCAGCTTCCTCCTCGTCTCCTCACCAGCGCCGGCCAAAGAAAATTCCCCACGGGGCCCCCAAAATTCCGGTGTCCCCCTCCGAGGAAGGCATCCCCATCCTCTCCCTCGCTCAGCCCCAGGCACCCACAGACACACACTCTCTCCCGCAGACACACTCGCGCCGTACAGCAGGGACCGCTGTCGTCCATCGCTCAGTGTTTCCACCATACCCAAAACATTTATTTCTCCAAAAAACAAACAAAAAAAAACCCAAAAAAAACCCAACCAAAAAAACTATTGCTAATGACAATGGATACATTTCGTTGCCCCAGTTACGGACCGAACATTTCCAACACATCGAACTCCTAATACTGTACAATACTGTACCAAAAGGGGAAAAAAAAAAAAGGATGTACCTCCATATTGTACAGAGTTATATATACAAAGTACAATTTTACACAGTTTAATATATACACCGTATATATATTGGTGTAGAAGACATGAAACCATGGAAACTGTTTTAGCAAGAACATTCCATCCCATCATTAAACAACCGCTGTCAATAAAAACCCCAAACCCCACTGTACCAGCCCGAGCCCACTCCTGCAGGACTGAGGTTCCAGACCGACAGAGAAACAGCCATTTCTAGACTTTGTGACCAAACTTTCCTCCGTTACAGCAGCGCCCGGACATCGCTGCCACCCTTCCCGAGGCGCTAGAGATGGTTTACAATAATTGCCCTATTTTGGCTACATCGAGCTGGTCTTTTGAAGAACCTGCTGCTCCCAAGTATTGCTCCAGCAGTTTGGCACTCACCAGTCCAACCCCACTGGAATTGGGGCACTGGGAGGAGGGGACTCTGCCCGGAGAGCGGGGCTGGGGGAGTCTGCTCCAGAAGTAAGGTTACGACAGTGCCTTTACAAGGAAGGGGCCGTCTCTTATCTCCGCTGCAAACTGCTAAATATTTACCCTGTACGAAGCCTGGTTTGTCAAGTATTAGTAGAGCAGGGAGCTGCCCCCCCCTTTCCCCTTCGCCTCTTTTTGGCCCGTCGTTGAAGAACAACGCTCGCGTCTCACACTACATTCGAGGAAGCACAAAATAGAACAGGAAAAAAAAATAAACAAAGCCCAAAACACCTTACGTTTTCCAGGCCTTGAATTGCTGTTTTGGCATCTCCAGATCCACCAAAATAGACTCCTAGAACCAACCCTGGAAAATAATCCACCTGCCTCAGGTCGGCGGAGGGAGAGGGATTAAAACCGTCCCAGCCCCGTCGGAGCCCGGGGGGGGACACAAGGCAGTGGGTCAAGTATAGTTTTATTTTTTCAAGTACCAGGTTGTCAGACACACACACAGAGACAAGGAGAAAGCTGATCCCGAGAGAGGATGATCTCTGGAAGTGATATGTAAGCTCAAACCCCAAAGTCCAGTCCAAAGCACCAGTAAGTGCTCGGTGCCTTCCCAGAGCCAGTGTCTGGGAGCATCCTCAGGGAACGGCGTTCACCCGGGAGAGAGCATCCCTCCCTTCCACAAAGGGCTCTAGTGCTACCAGTCCCCTAAAGAAACAGCTTTATATCTAAAACTGCCTTTGTGCGATGTTAGCCAAGGCCAGATCAGCCTACAAAAAGGCTCTTTATTTTTGTGAAAATTAAAAATCTCAGAATAAATAAACCCCCAGCGTGTTAAACTCATTTTCGGTGCTGGGAGTGCTCAAATGCTTCTTTTCCTTTCAGTTTGTTGGGTTGCTGTAGTTTTTTTGTCTTTTTTTTTTTTTTAAAAAGCAGTTTCCCTAGTTTGGGGTAAACGTGTCAGTATTTGCAGCACATCCCTCACCCCAGGGCTCCGTCCCTGCCCCGTGGCACCGGCTCCGCTCACAGGGGGACGGGCAGAGGCTGCTCCGGTGCTTCGCCCCCTTCGCCAGAGCTCAGTGTCTCACCCAGTCCATCAAATTGTCTCGATGGGTGTTTCTCCATTTTTCCATCCTTCCCGTTGCCTCACCAGCCATCTCTGTCCCGCCGGGAGCATCATCTCCTGTAAGAGCTCCCTCCGAGGGCACCTCATCAGGCGACAGCGCGTTCCAGTCCGTGGGGCATCACCTGATGGATCTGAAGTGCTAACTAGAGATGTTTATTTCCATTGAAGAACATCTCTCAAAAGCTCAGGAAACCCCCAAACCTACACGAGGTTCAACCGAATTTGAGGTTTTGACACACAGAAGAGGAGAAATAAGGCAGCAAACTCCACCTGCAATGACCTCTTTTGTCTTAATATTGCTAGAGCTCTTCCAGGGGCCAGAACTCCCCCCAGACCAAGCGCAAGGTGGGGAACCGCAACAGATGGAATTTCTTGCCAAACTCTGAAGTGTTTTGATTCAGTAAATAAATTTATGAGAACTCGGTTATCTTAACCTACTTTTGTGCAAGAACAATCTTGCCTTTTTAAAAAAAAAATTAAAAAAATTAAAATAAAATCAACAAAAAGTCCCAAAACCCAACATATGAGGTATTCATCACAGGAAACCCAAAGACTCTTTTTGAACAGGTATCAAAATACATACATATACAACAATTATTTTTTTTTTCTGCTGTCACAGTGCACTCTGATTATTTAATCCTTTTCATTGCAATAGGATATCCAGTACAGATAAAGTGAGAGTTTGCTCGTGTCCCACTGCTTCGACATGAAGAACAAATTTACAATTTATCAAGCGCGAGCCTTTGGATTACCTTAGAGAGGCAGAAATTTAGCGATCGTTAAAGCACACTGCTCAGTTCCCAACTCGGGGAAATAAAACTTCAAAGGTTAGAGCTTCGGAAACTATTAAGATTGATCACCTAAAATCGGATTTTATTTTAAAAGTTTTGCTTTGGATTTTTTCAATCCAACATCTGATGAACAAGGATCCTTTGTTCATACAAAGCACTATCAAACAGACAGACGTTATTCCAGTTATCAAACACCTCTGGTCTTCAGATTTGACACAAACATTACATAAAAGTCATGAAAGAGAGTTTCCATGGAAGAGCTAATATTTCTTCTGAGCACGAAGATATGAAGTAACACCAATACCTCCCCAAACTGGTCCGCTCTGCGTCCTCTCTCCCACCAGACAGACGCCCACTCATTTTGCAGGGAGCGGCGCCGCCGTTTCCAGTTCCTCCTTCCCACCTCCCCTGCAACGACTGGTCCTAAAAACCCTTGTGGCAAACGTTCTCTGGGCCTCCTACCTTCACAGAGTGAAGCGGACAAGATTAAAATCTCCTTTTTTTCCTTTGTTCTTCTGTATTTTTGTATTTTCATTCTCCCATCGCGTGTGTGTGCGTGAATTCTCTGCCGGCTGGCCAGACCCGGAGCACGTGGAAGAGGAAGGACGACCCTTAAGCCCGCCGTATTGCTTGCTGGAAGTGTGAAGTGTCAATCACAGTGCACACCAGAATTCCAGTTGAGTTGCTCCACATGCAGGTTAGATCCCGCTCAGATACTCCCTGGGCTGTCCCGGAGCCGGGGGGGATGCTGGAGCTGAGCACAGTAACTCCGATACAGACAGTTGCTGTTACAGTAAACCTGAAAGTCTTTTTTTTTTAATTATTTTTTTATTATTATTTTTAGCTCCTACTTTGCATTCATACTTCAGTCCTCGAAGACAGAAAAGAGCATCTCCTCCAACTGTGCTGTGCGTGGCTGGACACTTATTCTTAGAAATGTGAATGCTAGGCATAAAAATATAAAGAAAATAAGGCATTGCAAACGAGTCGAAGAAGAGTTACAGAGATCCTGCTCTTGACACAGATTTAACTTTGGTCGTTCGTGACCAAAAAGAAAACAAAACCAAAAACTCCCTACTTAAAAGTAAATGCCAGAAAGTTCTGCCTGAGCAAAAAATTACAAGTTTAATTCTATTTTTTTCCCCAAAAGAACAAGTGATTCCTTGGTGGTAGGAGTCCATCAGAACCTGAGAGCAAAGGTGGCTGGTCGCACTGCTGGGGAGCAGGGGAAGGTCGGGTGACAGTCACACAGGGACCGCGGGGCTTCCCGGGGGAACCGCTGCCTCGGGTGGGCTGAGGAACCAGAAACAGCGCTGTGCTCACCAAAATCTTCCCGGCGCTGCCCAGTTTTCCTATGTTCTTAATTTAGGGCACAGAGAAAGTTGGTCTTTGCAAAAAGCATCAGGAATACGGATCCAGTCCATCCGTAGGGAGGGGGGGGTGCGCGTGGGGACGGACAGGGCTGCAGTAAATCCCTGCTCATTTCTCTGAGTATCATCCTAAACGAAGCAGAAAAAGTACATCGAAGAAACCGTCCTTAGAAACGCAAGCTTTGTCTCTCCTTTTTCAATTACTACGAGCCAATTAAAATGACATTGCAGTCACAAGGAAGCTAAGTGTGAGAGACCCCCAAATTGAAAAGAAACTCAGCTAAACGGGAGAGGAAAATGTCTTTCCTTATCTTGTCCTTGTCTGAATTCATTTGATGAAAAAGTAAGATGTGCAGCTTGTTTTTACATCCCAGAAAAGTTTGGGGAGGAGGTGAACCGAGGGTCAGCCAGAGCCTCCTCTCCTGCAGGACCATGAGATCTTCTTTACTGTTGTAAGGGGCACGTGCCTTCTCGTTTCTTTTTTTTTTTTTTAAATTAAATAAATGAGGAAAATTCTCAGTAGAGTACAAAAGAGTCCATGCAGCCTGCGAGCGGCCGAAGCATTCGCTGCCTACCATATAAATACAAACACTAAGAATTTATTCCCGTCTGTGGAGTCCTCTGGAGGCTGCTCTGCCCACGAATGGGGAGGGGGGGGGAAGCTGCTCCAGGAGCCCCACACCAGCAGGTCCCCGTCCCCAGCAGCCTTTCCTGCAGCGCTCTATAAGAGCGGAGATCCCGAAAACCGCTCGCAGCCACCGACCGGAGCGTTCGCAACCAGAAAGAGGGAGAAGATACAAAGCTTGAGAACTTCCCACTGGAGTTTTCTTTTTTGATTTTTTTTGTTTGTTTGTTTTTTTACAGTGCTTGTAAGGGGGGGTTTTGGTCAGGATCCATCTCGGTGCAGGATGAAAACGTGTGCGTTAGTAAATGGACTCCCATCAGAGTGCGCTTGAGTTTTCAGAAGTTTGTTTGTTTGTACATTCAGTCTCCCGAGACCACACACCACATCACAGCCCACGGGCTGAAAATTACACGGAAAAACAACAAAGCTGTTTTTAAATATGGGAGAGCAAAGGGGGGAAAACAGCTAGATTGTCCATAAGCAACAACTGGGCTCTTTCTTATGCTCCTAAACCTCAGGAACATGTTTGTTTATATTTGCACAGACACATATTACGTATAACTCCACAAAATCTAAGAGTGTTCCAGAGTAAACTATTTTTCATGACAAGTGTCAGCTAAAGGACGAGGCTGGACGGCCAAGAGATTTGGCCTCAGGGGGCAGGACGGGGTGGGGAGAAAGAAACAAAACCAGAGGATGCGATGGAAGTCGAGACAGACCCTTAACCACCGTGGCACCAGCGGGCGACGTAATAATAATAATAATAATAATAATGCACAAGAAACAGGCATGTCCAAGCTCCACGTAACCAGTGGCACCAAAACATGCAATAGACTAAAATCTATCCTATTGTTTCCCTGTGGTAAATGAAACACAGAATATATAAGTCACTACACCAGTACTCCAAACAGGGCGCCACCAAAGACTTCTTGAAACACTTGAAACAAGGCATGGACTAGACACCGAGATCCAGCTCCTGGCTTGTCCTGTGCTCTCCTCCTCGGCTTCGCGGTGACCCGACGCTGGGTTCCCCACGGGCTCTTTTGCCTCGAGAACATCCCTGACGTGGGTTCATGGGACGAGGTCGTTACCACTTAGTTTTGACCGCCAGAAAGCGCTCCCGGCAGCGCGAAGCAGTTCACACCTAACCTTCAGCAGAAGTTCCAAAAAAAAAAAAAAAAAAGGTAGTTAAATAGGGATTTTAACGTCTTTTAAACAGAGTCTCTTCATCTGAAACAAGAGAGTTATAACCACGGAGCAGCAGGGAGTTTATCAGACAGTACAGGACTTGTCAGGAGGCTGCTGGGACGCAGAGGAGGCAACGCCGGGGCTCGTGGCGTTCGTTTTGGGGAAAACTGTGGGCTTGGGCCGAGTTGCCGGAGGTTTGACCTGGGTGGCCATTTTGATGGATTTGACCGGGCGGAAGGTGCAGGGGATGTCGCCGGCTGTGCTGGCGCTGCGCTGGAAAGCGGGCTCAGCGTCCTTGAGGATCTGAGTGTGCAGAGGGCTGGAAGGTTCCGAGGTGGGGGCCACCACCGGAGACGTCTTCAAAGGCTCCAGGGTGTCGAGGACAACATCTGGCGTGTGCTTGACGCTGCTCTGCCTCTCCAGCTCCCGCAGCTCGTTCAGAGCAGAGTTCATAGTAGCTTCGATATCCTGCAAACACAAAAGAGAAACCCCGTGAGTAACAGAACCCAGAACACACAAATACAGAGATAAAAGTCAGCATTTGAGATTCAGCCTGTAAACACCAACACTCAGGTCGACCACCGGGTCGAGGACCTTTAGGTGTCGGAGGGAAGCCCACGCCAAACTACACAGCACCACCACACACCGAAGCCAAGGAGCAGTAATATTTTCCATCAACAGGCAGCAAAATAATGGCCAGCGCTTTCTCCGTGCTCATCTGGTCCTTCACCAGTCCTGATGCTGCTCGCACTTCAAAGACAAACACAGCAACAAACAGAAAAACACGGGATTTGAATGATCAGGATCCATTCTTGTGCTTTATTTGGCACCTGAGACTGAGGAGAGTAAATTCCTGAAGAAAACATTGATAATTTTGACACTGGCTGGCGGGGAACACACCAAATGCTGAAGTCCTTGCGTTCTTGCTGCCCCACTGGTTTTCCTGCTCTCCCCCCAGCCTCCCTTCCCAGGAGGGCATTACACGGGACTCAAAATTGTGACATTTTAGAAAAACACAGAAGACATCAGAAACATACAGAGAAATTCAAGTTGGCGCCTCTCCTCCTTCTTCTGAAATATTACACTTATTAGCAAATAAATATAAAGAGAACTTTGAGATAAAAACGGTGGATTTTTTATCCACAGCAGGACCCACGTGTTGGCTGCAGCCCGCGCTGTGCAGCCCCGGGGGGGGCACGGGACTGGCCGCGGAGCAGCAGAGCTCAGCCGGTCTGTGACTCACGGCTTGGCTACAGCTTTTGAGCTTCCTCAGAGGTTTTTCGGGGAGGGGAAGGTAAATCGGTGGAGGAATGGAGGAGGAAACCAGAGACAGAAACCTGACGCTTCCCGGGCTATCTCCAGGCCAGGCAGATTTTGCTTGTGAAGTTAGGGGAAATATGTAAAACGCATCACGATGATTATTAGCTGGTGTTTGAAGAGATACTACAGGGCAAAGAAATAGAGTCATTTAAAACAGCTTCTCCCCACCCACCCCCCTTTTTTCTTTCTTTCCCTTTTCCCCCTCCTCTTTTTCTCCTGACTCTTCTCCAGTGAAAACAATGGAGTTAACAACACTCTGGCAGGAAGAGGAGACAGAACAACTTCAGTTAGAGCTTAATTGAAAAAGCAAAGAAACTGATTTATGTCAACCAAAACCTCAGAAGGACAATGAAATATGAAGACAACAAGAACCATATATTATAATTCCACTGGAATAAACGGGCTAAAGATATTCATAACGGCAAAACACAACTTTCCATCAGAGTGTGTATCAGATTTTTATTTGGACCTTATTTATTACTTGGCATTGCTATTTTAATTTTCACATATCATCCCCCGGCTCTTCAGAAAGCTACAAGCTCTTGGAGTGGGCAGAGAAGTCGGGTCTCCCAGGGCTGGGTTCCCTCAGCCCCAATTTTCTTGGGCTCTAGACAGACCCATGGCACCGACAGCGGTTGGTGCAGGCACATCCAACAGCTCAGAGCGGAGAAAGGGAAGGTCCTTCATGGAAAGGGGAAATCTGTGACATTTACATCATTTGCCCCACGAGTGGCTGGCGTTTGTTCACATCTAAGTCTGATTTTCTTGTTTTCCGTTCTGCTTGTGGAAGCAGAGATGTGAAGACACCACTCGGGGTGTTGTTAACAGCAGAGCCCTGCCCGTGGTGACACAGAGAACGTGTGCATAGAGATGAAGAATCTGTAATAAATTCATCTGGGGCAAAATTAGCGTAGATGAAGAAAAATCCTAAGAACACCCTTCCCTTTCATCCACACAGGAGGAATGTGAGAGGCCGGTGTCCTCGCTGCCGGTGGGTGCGTGGAGCCGGTCCCAAAGCGGAGTCAAAGCAGAGCCACCTCCTCACCCCGAGCCTGCCCCTGCTCCTGGCACTTGTCTAAATAAGTAACTAATGAAAACTTGCAGTATTATGTTCCAAGTTGGTTTCTAATCACACACTGCACCCTGTGAACGTATAAAGATGCCACTGTGAGCGCTGCAGGACCCAGCAGCCTGCTTTTATTTTGACTGTACTACTACATGTGCTTCCAATGTCTAACCACAGGCAAGTCTGCAAAACTGACAGGAGAACGCTAAATTGACACTAAATACTTTGCTTTTTTCACGTCTTGAAGTTATGATTGTTTAATTTTTTGCTGACAGCTTCAGAATCTGTATAACTTTCTGAATTGGAAGCTTTTATTGTTGAAACTGGATTCTGAATAATGAAGGGGGCCAAGTTTTTCGGGAGGAAAGACCTGACTGTTTATCTTCACTCATGAAAGCAGCCTCAGTGACTTAGACAAAGCGGGGCTGGGACTACACTCGGGTTGTGGAGTAAGTTAATATTGCGGTGAGAGAAGGGATACGAGATTAAAACAGACTTTGCACTAAAACAACCCATTGTATCCAACCTCCTTTAAGTGTCCAAACCAAATCTTTAATGCAAACGCTCCGATTTACCTGTGCAATAACTTCAGGGTCCATGGGCCGGTGGTTGTTGAAGCTCTTGGACCTCCCTGCTGTCACAGTTTTCCGGATCTGCGGGCTGTCTATCCTGTTCTTCAGGGACGAGTGTCGGCTGATAGAATTGAGGCTGCCGTGGCCACTGATGGAGCATTTATCTGGAACCTCCTTAGGAAGACTTTGGCTCATAATGGGCTGAGACGAGGGTCTGGAACCGGCTATGGCTCCTGGGGAGGCTGGTTCTGCCATTGAACTACCTAGTCCATGGCTGTCACTTTGACGGAAGGCTCTTCTGATGCTGCCTGACTCTGGTTTCTTTCTTTGCCTTCAGTCACAAAAGCAAAACAAGTCAATACAAGCAGGTATACATAACGGGCTGTAATTTGAAGATATCCCCCCTAAACAACACAGAGGACAATGGGAAGAGACACAGAGGTACCCAGATCACAAATACACCCAGGATTTTAGGCGTCATCGTGAAACAGTAGAATTATAAATCATTCCAGTGGAACACTTCTAACAACAAGACTGAGTTCCTGGCAGCTGTGCACATTCACAGCGAAAACAGAAAACTCGGATGGAATGTAATTAACTTGGTCAAGAAGAAAAGAATTTATATTTGAACAAAAAAAAAAACCCTCCGTGCCATCAACAGGTTTTGATGATGTGTTTTTATTACATTAGAAGAGCAGAGCTACAATTTTTGACTGGAGGACACAGTATAAGTCTACTAAGCTCCTGGCCCAAGGCATCAAGTTGTTATTTTCAGAGACTGGCAAGCAAAGAACCCCACACTTTGGGGTTAACAATCATTTCCAATATTTGCTGGTGGTAATAGATGTTTCTTTTTCATTGCTTTAGCAGGACCATGAGGCATTATCTGTGTAGGGCTACAGATAAACCAAAAGATGATGTCAAATGGATGAGCTGGTCCAAACTATTTAGTTTCTACCCCAGCACCATGCGGTCTGACAGCACGATTCCACTCAAATCGCATGAATGCAGCAGAATACTTTATGCCATAGGTCTGAAGCTTGGCATCCATTATACAGGGAAGGATCCATTTATATATAGCACCAGCCCCATGAATAACTGCAAGAAAGTGTTAACTCCAGTAGGATTTTGGCATCCAAATAATAATTCAGTGGGTGGCACAACTGTCATTGCGAAACCATCTGATTTAATTTTGCTCAAGTCTGTTCACACATAGGTCAGAAGATTCATTCCTAAAGAAAAAACAACAAAATGAGTCTTATGCTACTATTGCTAAATATCAGTTTCCCTACTAAAGGGAAAAAAAAAGCTGGAGTGGACATTACCCAGGCTTCTCACAAACACTACACACAACACTAGCAAAACCGGCAGATGGGGAAGCTCCAGCACAGGGCTGTTCGTTACACAAATCTCTCCAGAACTGGCAGAATGGCATATTTGAGTGTCTCAGGCAACAAACAACATAAAAGCAAGCCCAGATCCCAAGCTGCTGCAGGTAGCACAGCTCACTGACACCCATGGAGCTCTGCCGGCACCACAAACTAAGGACCAGGCTCTGCGCAGGACATCAGCAGGTCCAAATCTTTAACAAGGATATATTTCTGTTAATGCCTTTCTAGGCTACATTCTGCTAAATTAACTGAAGGTTAAAAATATCCACTCACATAAAACTGTAATTATCATATTAATATCTTCACTGCACAATAGAGACCTTGGGCTTTTAATAATATGAAGGAAATAATCAGAAAGATATGGGGGATAAGTCTGCTCAAGAATAATTAAACAACAGATCAAGGAATTTAGTCTGTTACTAGCTTAATTTCCCAGTTTTTTTTATTATGTGGAGTGTTGGCTAAAGTAACCATTTCTGGTTGAGGAGGTAAAGTTAGAGCAACAGGGGGGTGTGTTGTTTCACTGCAAGCATATGGTTAGTAACCTAAGGTGAGAAGTGCTGGAGAAATGAAAGAACGTTACGGGCGATGCCAGATGGTGGGACTTCAGATACGTCATTTAGCACAAAATGTGACACTAGGTTCTGAAGGAATTGTCCCCCCACCCCATAAAACAAAACACCTTAAATGTAAACGAGACACAACAAATCACGGAAACGTAACAAGGAATGGGAACACACGATTACAGGAACTGACTCCACTCTTCCCCTCCCTTTCTCTGTGTGCTTGGCTTATAAAATAGGACGTATTTGGGAAAACGGGAACAGATGGCACCTTGCGGATAGGGAAGAGAAGCCAGTGGGGTTTTAAATGAGCACTGGCCACACTGGTGACAGAGAGAAGACAGCAAAATGTGAGCAAGTTAGAAGAGGGGGAAGCGGAGAATAATGGTGGCAGCGCTCATTAGTTAACCTTTTTGCAGGGAAATGTTATACTGGACTCATCACCAAGATCTTTACAGTTCAGTACAATAATGCAAGGCTGTTCTTACTTGTTGATGTTCGCAAGGTAAATATCTGCGACGTGACCCCCACTTGGGCAACTGGCACCAGCTCTGGCAGTCACTTTTTCTTCCGGTGGCTCAGAATTTATTTCTATTTCAGACTTCGGACTGGATCTTTCAGAGACACCATCCTCACTAGGAAGGAGGAGGAAAGGAAATCACAACCAAACCAGGACCGAATTTCCAACACAGCACCGTGTGTGTAAACATACGTACAGGACAACAGCACCGTGCAGCTTTCTCTTAAAAATCATTACTTATCTTTCAAATGAGAGAGCCTGATTTCTGCGAGCAACCTGGAGATCCCAGCTCTGCGTATTTAACGGGCCAGAGCACCAGGACAGCTTTTACATCACATCTCCACACCCGTGGACACCTAAGCCTCTGAGGAGCTCTGCTTGTCTCAAGAGGACTCCCTTCTCGCAAGGGAAGGTCCAAGGATGAACTCTCCCCGCCTGGTGTCAACGTCTTGACACCAACGCTCCATTCCACACCTGAGTTTTAAGCAAGCTCATCTCGCAGACGATGGGCTTAAAAGTGTAACATACGTGTCTTGAACGACGATATACTGATGAGGAATAAGGCCGTCAATTCCATTGTGGCGTCCCTCCCACCAGTCATCTGAGGCCCGCTGATAGAGCAAGAGAGAAGCTCCTTTTTTAAAGGACAGCTCTCGTGCAGTCCTGCCAATGTAGTCGAACTTCGCTATCGCTTCTATGGGCTCACACTCTAGGAGATAGAAGGGAATAAACAATAATTCACTAAACACTTGGGCTCAGGTAAGTATTCAACAGTTTAAACCTACCATAAAACAGCTTATGACGAGAGCATGGAAGAGGATAAAGTGTTGCTTCTTAAGGCAGCAGAGGGTTGAAGCGGTGAAATTCAGAGGGGAACCCCTTTCATATGGGGATGTTGCAATTTCAGCATTTACCTAATCTCTACTTGGTGGACACCTTCACGTTCTCCAAGTCATAAACCCACCTACAGCAATTCAAGTGTACACAGATGGACGTGGCAATGGCAAAATTAGTATCTCATTAGAATAAAAAAAAAAATTTCACAGCTGAGTAGCAATCAGACAAAAATCTGCCTATGGTGTGCCCTCCTCAAGGCAGCCAAACCAAACCTCCTGGGCAGGCAGGAGCTGTGATTAGCATTGAAGGAAGGAAACATCCTCTGGGTCCAAGCTGCTTTGGAAATAAAGCGTCTATTCAGAAGGAGCTTTCTGCTGCCTGTGAGGTTCACCTGACCCAGGAGACCGGACTCTGGCTCGGTGGGAGGCCGTGCTATTCATGGGACTGTCAGGGAAGCTAAGGAAAACATTCTGTGCCCCCACTGCTGGGGTTTGGGCAGTGACTGGGAGAGCCAGCAGCTCCCCCGGGCTCTGCAGAGCTGAGAACGACGCTCGGAGCTGCACAACGTGCTCCAAATCTCACTGTTCCAACTCAAAACGCTCACACAAGAACTCCAGCCGTGCTGTGTCTGCGACCTGCCGCTAATCCCGGTCCCTGCAGGACTCTGATATTATACAGAGGGACAATAGGGGCATTTAGACACTCGGGAAAAATCAATATGAAATTCATGTGGATTATTTTTTAAGACTCGGAAAAAATCTGCCATTGGTTGAGTCTAAAAATATATTAAGCCACCTCCCGATTCTAGGCAGACACCAGGGGAATGGAGATGAGCTCAGCCGCATGGCCCAGCGGACTCCAGCCTCTAATTACTTTAAAGGAGCTTTAACACAGCCAAGCAGTCCACAGAAAATGAGGGTTTTTTTTCCTGGGGAAAAAGATTTGCAGTTCCTCTTCCAGGACAAGAAAAGATAAATCATTTCACTCTGAGGTCTCCTCTGCAGCACAGGAAGCTTCTACAGTGCAACAGCCAGCCAGAAAGGACTGGGAGGCCAAATATGAGCCACAGGTTCTTATAATTATTCCTTGTGAGAGCATACACTCAAGAATTAGGTCTCCAAGGCAGGCAAGGGAGCAGCTGGGGTTGAGAAAACCCATAGTGTAGGTCCATCTGAGCGAGCTGATGCTCTGGTAGCAACCACCAGCTGGTCTGAGAGCAGAAGCATCCCCCAAAGAGCCCCATCAGCAACCGGCAACAGGACCTGCTGGATCGACTCCCCAGCAATTAATTACTAAACCAGTCAGCTCAGAATTCTGTCAAATCACACCTTTTCAGGTAAGCCAGTGGTCAGCCTCACACCATTCCCGTTATCAGCTGCAGCAAGCAGTGGGATGCTCCCATGTTTGCAGCCTGGGATGGCCGCTGAGCTCCAGACTCCCCCCACACACCGTTATCTGGGTTTGGCTCCTCCTTTCCCCTTCCTTGTTCTGCCTCTGGGGACAGCTTCTTCGTAACACTAAAAAACCAATAATGACAGCATTTTTGGTGTCCCCCCTCCATTTACGAAGGGGATGGGAGTGTGGTTTTGTGAATTCCATCTGTTTCATTAAGAAGTGTTTATTGGTCCAGATCAGTGCGGCACTCAGGTTTCTTATGTTTCCAATTTGCTTTTTAGGACTCTGGCTTTTGTCCAGATTTTAGACTCTAATTTCCAGTAGCTTTTTCCTACTACGCTTCTACTCAGAGAAGAAAGCTGTGTGAATAGAGAGAGCAATAAGGCTAAGCCAAACCATCCCCCCCTGCCAGTGAGACAGCCTCTGCAGGAAAAGCAGCAGTTTAAAATCTTTCCACTCATACACATAATTTAATGAACACACGAACTGCTTGTCTTTCAGCATCTCTGACCTCTTATGCCTGTCCCAAAGTGGCTGCTCACTCGTACAGGGAGGCTGGGGGTGAAGAGCCGGGATGCTCTGCAAAACTTCACCTTTCCTCCCCTCAAAACTGAGTCTTTCCTTCAATGAAGACAAGGGGATGACAACTTACTAGTGCCAGCCTCACCAAAGAGCTAGAGGAGCAAGTGCTTGGTCACATCTAGAGACTGAAGGAGTGAGAAAAACCTAAGAACATCCATCCCACTGAATTGGGGAGTCGTGCGCTGCTTGTCCGATGAGTACCCAAGGTGTGACATGGCTCCACTAGAAGGGTGTGAGACTCCGTAGTGAACCAGACCTTGCTCCTCCTTCAAAGAGATAGAGGCCCAGCTCCCTCCTCTGCTTTGGTGCCAAACGCTCCCTCCCAAAGGCTTCCTATGGAATATTCTGTGTAGGTTGCAGAACTCCATCCAAAACGCCTCCAAATTTTACCTTGCTCAGGGGCCCCACACAATCTCATTCCAGGGGCTGTAAAACAGTGTCCTTCTCTCAACTCTAACTGCTCATTTTCCCATCATTGTGCCCTCGCAGCTACAATGAGCAATCTAAAAATCCCATACAGAAGCAATGCAAGTACACCCCATGGTGTTTCAGCCTTAGACTTCAGTCCCAGGCCTTACAGATGTGGGATGAGTTAGTCTTTCCTTCATTACAGCAATGAAATTGCTCTTTCTTTGGGTACAAACTCAAAAATAACACGTTTTCAGGCATTTTTAAGAAGATGACACTTTTCAGAATGAACACTGTTCAGGCAAACTCATGGCTCGTTCCCGTATGGGTTGTGTTTCCTCCCAACCACCTTGGTGAGGAGTCACCGTGACAATGCTTGACCTTGCCAAGGAAGAGCTGATTTTCCAGCGTTTCGAGCAGCGCTCAATGTTGTTTGCTTTGTTATTGGTGTATGGAGATCCCGAAGGCAGGAGGAGCACAGCAATGCCATGGGAAAGGTTTGTTAGGGAACTGCTGGGGCAGAGAGAGCGAAAAGCAGCACAGGAGCACATGGCAGGGCCATTGAGGAAAATCCTGAAGACCAGCTCAAAAAAGATGTCATCTCATTTTAAGAGACTGCCACCTTCTTCCCACCTTTACAACTGAGGCCACTACAACTTACACGACTGCAAGGGGCAAAACCTCAAGAATAAAAACCATATTCTGCTGCGTTTTGGTCAATCTGCTTTACATGCTGGGCAGTATTCTGGGGATCATGTTTTTACATCAGTAAAGTCATCTTCTCCTCTGCTGTGGGGGGCTCACACGAATCTGTTCCCCATTGCAGAAAGAGCCTTTGGAAGTATCAACAACAGAAACTCAAGGACTGCAGTTTCCCCTCTTCCTTAGGAACTACGTGACATTCTCAGCGTTGGCACCTCTTTTCAGTGATCAGACGAGAAATGTAACAGTTTCCCGAAAGGAGACCCAAAAATTATCAATGGGAGAGGCCACCAGGATGCTCTACCCTAAAACCTGGCTGCAAACAGGTTTTGATTTAATTCTGCTTGTTTCCTTAAAGCAGAAGCACCAGGGCTCAAGGCACTCACAATTCCCTTGCCAAAGGCACTGGAAGGGGAGATGCCTGGCAGAAGCAGAGGGAATTTGGGGTGCACGCTGAGACGTATCCAGCCTTCAGCTCTGTGCTTCCCCCACGACGTCCAACTCTAAGATCTTTCTGGGCTACAGATGAGCTCAAACAGTCATGCAAGCGGGGAGTGTGCCCGGGCGTGCTGCTAAGATAAGGTACCCTTGAAAAAGGGATTTAAAAATAGTCAGGTAACTTCTAAAGATTCCTGTTGATCCTGTATGTTTTCACTTTTTGGCATCAAATGCTCTATGTGATGTTTCAAGTGATTATTCTGATTTAAACTCCACTCTGGATGTAATGTGGAACTTAAATCACAAGGCACTGTGCTCTCTGCCTCCCCCCCCAGCGGGTCGGACCAGTTAACCAAGGAGTGACCAGACTTTGCCTACCATCATCACTGGTGTGGTGCTCAGCCGCAGCGTCCTGAACCGAGTCTTCCGTTGAGGCTCTCTCTCCGTGAGGACTTTCGCTACGACAGAAGGAAACAGAGAAGGTGCTTTTACACTGCTAGAAATTGAGTTTTCTCGTTTAGAAAAATCAAAGATAACTTAAGTAGGAACATCCATATCGGAAGTCAATACCTACGTTCCACTGTGACAGACACTTTGCAGATGCATTTGCACATACTGAAGTCAGTGTGACTAAAAATCAAGCTAAGTTCTTATTTGATCAAGGAAACCCAACATCTTCGTTAACCTTCTTGTACACTATCAGGAAAGTCCAACTTCAGATATTACAACCCAGACCTCTGGAGATGTTCAGAAGTCAGATAACAACAGCATGTTGGGTCTAGCTCCTCTCCGCCATGCCAGAATTATTCCCTCAGCTGCATTCTCCATTGCTCTAATTAGCTCATTAGATGACTGACGAGATAGCTGCCACTTCCTGGGGGAAATTATTTCTCAATTCATAATGATGTTTCCAGGGCCGAGTTTGTCATCTCCCTCCTTCCCTTTTATCACAATCTTAAATTGTCCCATTCATTTCACCGAACGACTCCCATGGCCAGATCAATCGCCTGGAATCTTTATTTACTGATCACCTGGGCCACCATGAGCACTCCGTCACATTTTGCGTGAAAAAAAGCTTTGAAAGGATCAATAGCCCACAAGTGGCAACCAAAGGTTATGTTTTCCTAAGAAGCTACACGAGCGGTTCCCTCGGGCCAGGAGCAGAAAGGAAACTGGCCGAGGACCCGTTGCCTCTCCCAGGCAGCTCCGCAGATCTGATGCCTGACCCCTGTCCGAGGGGAAAAAAACCCTTGTTCCTCATCTTACCAGATGCTGTTCCTGAAGACAAAAGGCATTTGCTGCACTTTTATGCTGTAACTCATTGTCCTGATTTGAGGATCAGGACAACTCACCTCCCTAAAAGTGATTTATAATTCTCTTCCCACAGTAGTAACTTCATCCTTCATTTTGGCCTTGCAATGGTTAAAGTGATCACGGCCCTAACCCTTCAGTAATCTACCTCCTGTGCTCTCTTAAAGGAGAGGAAAAAAGAAAAGGAAGGGGGTTAAAATGTCTGGATAATTCTGGCATCTCATTATGCTTAATCCACAGGACATGAAGTTTCTCCACCACCTTCTCAGGCAGTACCTCAGGAATCAACCTTTCCCATCCTTTGCAAAGCCTTTGTGCTACTTAATAAAGTTTACAGAAGAATTTGAAGCCAAACGGAGATCCCCAGAGGAACAGAGCACCGAGGGCTAGAGTTTCGCGCAGACTGTGAAGTAATGTCGCCGACAGCCAAGGCCAAAGCCCCAGACACTGCCCGGAGACCATGTGCCTCCAACAGCACCTTCCACCAAAACCCCTGTCCCCGCTGCAGACTCCCTCTCTGTCCCGAGAGCCCCGGGATGCGGCAGGGGGAAGCGTCAGGCTGCTGGGCTGCACCCCGAGGGCTCCAAAGAGCAGACGTTATACACCATCAGAGGAACGCGGTGCAAGCTGAGCATCTAGAAGCTACCCTCTTCCTTGCCGTTCCCATGTCTCACTTGCCGACACACAGGACTCCTGGCTGTCCCCACACAGGCTCAGACAGACAGACAGATGCAGCACAGTCCAAGGCTTGACCTGGAGGCTGCATTTCAGAGATTGTAGAATCATACAATGGTTGGGCTTGGAAGGGACCTTAAAGTCCACCCAGTGCCACCCCCTGCCCTGGGCAGGGACACCTCCCACCACACCAGGTTGCTCCAAGCCCCCTCCAACCCTGGCCTTGAACCCCTCCAGGGATGGGGCAGCCACAGCTTCTCTGGCCAGCCTGGGCCAGGCTCTCACCACCCTCACACCAAAGAAGTTCTTCCCCACATCTCAGCTCCAGCTCCCCTCTGTCAGTTTAATGCCCGCAGCACGGCCCCCAATGTGCCACCAGCTCTGAACCCTGTCCCGGGCTCCTCGGCAGACGCTGGCTGGGAGGGAGTGCGGGCTGGGAGCCGCAGGGCACACACGAGCCATGGCACCCCGCCTGGGCAACCTCCACCAGAAGCCCATCTGCCAGTTTCCTGGCACAAAGGCGGCTCAGGCTGGAGAAGGGGCACCAGGAGATGACAGACGCTGTGGGCTCCATTCCCCAGAGGAACGTCATGGGTGCCCTGTGCCGCCCGCAGCAGGGAGCCCTGTGGGCAATAACTAACAACTACCTAAATACCAGGGCTATGAGAAGGCTCCAATGGGAACCAGATGCTTCTCCTGACGTCCAGCAGTCTGCCCTGCCTGCTTCTGCCCTCCTCTGCTTGCCAGGGTCTCAGGTCAGGGTGGTTAGGAAGGGCAATGAAGAAAAAACAAATGCCTTCAGAAAACTGGTCTCACCTTCCAGGACGTTTTGCCTCCTACACGTGAAGCATCACCCAAAGCAGAGTGTGCTCAACACTTCACAGTTTTATTCCCTTCACCTTAAGGGACAAAACCTCTCCTCTAAGTTAATGGGTTTCTCGAAGGTCATAAAGAATTCTTTCATATTTTTTTTTTCTACAGTTCTTTCACATACAACATCAGCTAAAAACATCAGAGGGGAGGGTAAAACGAAGAGAATTTCCAAGAGAGGCTCTGGCAAGTCTCCTGCAGCAGCAGTCAGCAGAGAGGAGCCTCTCCTCGCCGCACAGACACGGAGAGAGCCGAGAGTTAAAGGTACTCTGAAACAAGTCGGGCAAACAAGGCCAGCTCTGTCACCAGAGCGACTTCACTCCTAAAATGTATTTATTTTAGTGTATGAAAACAATCATTTGCATTCCTGGGACATTGGAGGAGGGAAGGAAGGGGGAGAGAGAAGCAGGACACAATTTAACATTCCTCATTTTCAGAGGGAGAGATCAGCTTGGCCAGTAGGAAAGAAAACACCTCCTTTCCTTCCCCCACTCCCCAACCTTCCACCCCAGATGACAGGAGCCGCTCTGGCTGAATTGTTTCCAGATGTGCCTTTCAGACTGAACACGCGGCCGGGCCTCTGGAGCTTTAGGCTGGATGGAAACGGTGATTTTGCATTCCTCCCTCTTCCCTCCCCCACCGCCAGTGCTACCCTGAAAATTAAACCATGCCACAGCTCTCTAGGTTCAGTTGCAAGTGACCCCTGCGTCTGAAGCAAAGGTACTCAAGACAAGGAGAAAAAAAAAAAAAAAGGCAAAAGCAGGAGAAAAAAGACAAAAAGAAAAAAAAAAAAGATTGACTTTGGCAGCTCCCACAGCAGAACGTCCACAAAAATCCCCCCCCAACCTTGCCCTCCAAGAGAAGAGAGCTACATTTGACAACTGAATAGCTACTTTCTACCAGCCTATTCCTTTTGAGCTGATGATTCTCCAGAGACACCGGAGCCATCTTCTCTACCATAAACCAGATTTTTGAAAGGCTGGGCCAGACGCTTGAATCCAGAATTAGACAACGCAGAAGGCACGACTCTCACACACTAATCCGTAATTAAATATCCACCCATTCATTTTCTCCTCAGCGGTATCAATCATACCAGTAATCCTCCATGTTTCCACCTCTGCTATAGACGGGACCCTCCAGCTCCCTTGGTCCTGGGAAGATGTTCTCGTGTTGGATGATGATGGTTTTGATCAATTCATTGACATGAGCTTGGCAGGAGACTTGATCGTGACCTTCAGGCACAGACATCAGCGTTGGCCCAAAGCAGATGGCTAAATTGTAGGGATCCATCATGTTCTCTTCACTGAACTGAGATAAACTGCAAAAGACAGGAGTGGGGAGGAGGGTTAAGAGCAGGAAACAACATTATCATCATCATCATCATCATCTGCTGGAGAACACGCAGCTGAGCTGGGAAGGTTTGCTTTGGGCTTTCTGCTGCTCAGAGCTGATGAGCTGGGACACGGATGTTCTGGATCTGTGTAAAAACTCGAGATACTGATGGCATTTACAGAGAAATGAAACAGAAACCCCAAAGGGAGCTTGCAAGCAAGACTACATGAAAAGTCCTGACTTTGCAAGGGTAGGACTTTACTCTTTTATCTCCATCCTTAATTATTCTATTACTGTTGTTCATAGCCCACTTGCAGCCCAACACTCGATACCAGAGTTGCATCAGTGTCCTCTGCCTAACTGCCTGTGACCAAGTGTGCAGAGGGTCCTTTCTCCAAGGCCCAGAAGCTTCTCTAGTCTCTTAAGGATCTAAGGGCCAGTTCTTAAGGATCCCCCAGCAAACTGGAATTTTACCATTTCTATACGGTGCCATTTTTTAAAACACAATTTTAGTCTCACTAAATTTTGTCCCAAACCTACCACGTAAACCTTTCAGGTGCCCTCGGGGATACTCACTGATTGAGGAAAGCAAAGAGGTATCTCATGACAATCAGAGTGGTCTTCGGCAGGTTCAGAAGCACCTTCCGGATGTGGAGAGCCCTCTCCTGTAAATTATCCATTGCTGAAAGGAAGAAAGAGCCCCAGAGAGTCATCATCATCGTATCACCACACCCACACCTCACCACCGAGGCCAAACCCAACCAACAGGATGGTTCCTCTGCAAACTGTCCAAAAGGGCAGTGGGAGGAAAGAATCATAAAAGGGTTTGGGTTGGAAAGGACCTTAAAGATCATCAAGTTCCAGCCCCCTGCCCTGGGCAGGGACACCTCCCATCAGACCAGGTTGCTCAAAGCCCCATCCATGAAGGGGCTGGTCATTTCCCAGATCCTCCGGCGCTCCCGGCACGGGAACACAGGGGCAGCAGGACCTGCTGGCGAAGCCTTTGACAAAGAAGGTCCTCAAACACGTGAAGCTTCACTGCGAGTTCCTTCCTAGCGTGGGAGCACTGGATGCCATCTGTTTCAATAGCTCTGGCACAATAGCTCATTCAAGTGAGCTTCGAAAGGTGGGTGTTTAAAAAAGAAACTGTAAAACACTCAAAGGGAAATTAACATAGCTAAAGGGTGAGGCAAAAAGCTCTGTGTGCAGCAGCCTACTGAGAAATAAGTGGGCAGCATAAATCATCTCGGAAGGGAGAACTTATTTGGAAGCAGATTTTTCTTTTCATATAATGTGAATTCAACTCCCTAAATGCATTTATCAGGAGAAGAAAACCACGACCCATTTTAGAAGCAGTTATCTTCTGCTTTACTTCAAAGGCTGCCACCGCAAAGGCCATTTCGCTACTTGGACAATAGAATCATTCTTTAGTTCTGAGGGACATGGCAATAGCCAGGCCATTTAAACCGAGTTTGCTCACATACAAAAAACACAAACAACCCCCTGCCCACCAGAACCGCTTTGAGAAACTACCAAAAATGTTAACAACTGGACTGTGACTGTCCTCATGGTTGTTATTCTCTAAGGGGAGTCCGTGGATGGGCCCTGGTGGTTAAGCTAAAAGGTGGGTGAGCTCCACCTTGGCAGCTAAAGGGATAAAGCAGAAGCACAGCAAATACACACAGGCAGTGGGCATCCTTCGAGGTGAGGGAAAGCAGGCAGGGCAACAAACCCTGCTGGAGATCCCCCTTTCCGAGAGGGCATTTCTGACACCTTCTGCATGAGAGGTCTTACAAGTTTATTTCTCAGAAGTGGAGGCTTTCTGGTTTATTCTGCTTTAAAAGAATTCTATTCTGAAGCACTGCCTCAGAAAAATCCATGACACAGCCCTTAAAAACTATTTAATTCCGTCGCCTTGCTCATTCATTAAAAAATTGCTATCGGAATAAGGATGGCTGTAACCAGGGAAATGTCCAGACTCTGCCTAATAGAGACCAGGGTACCAGTGCAACCCAAACCCAGCCAAAGTAACCATGAAAAGGCTATTTTGGAGCCCTTAAGATAAAAGGGGGAGGGGAAGAAAGAACAGTGGAAGATGAGACTCGAAAAACTAATCCTATTTCTTTTCAGATCCTCATATACTTACTGACACAGGCAATCAGATCATGAAAGATATCCTTGGGGAAGAGAGGATGCTCCAACCCTCGAAAATAGAGCTTCAGAACTCCTGCTATTGAATCCATGTCATGGTCGTTCTGGTCTCCAGCCAATGGATCTTCCCCTTTGTGACAAGCAAAGAAAAACAGGCAAGAAAAAAAATCACCATAATGGAGAAAAGAATCAGCCTGGAAGGATGCACCTCAGCTGGAGAAAAGGATTTATCAGCACAAAGTTAATCCCACCCACTGCACTCTAACAGCGTGAGGTGGAGAGAGCTCTCTCCTGCGTTGCGGGCAAGAAGGGATGTCTCTGGCAGCAACCCCAGGAGATCTGGGACAGTTTTTTGCCCAGCAGCTCCCAATCTGACTCTGGAGCGCCTGGCTGACGCCCAGGGAGGGTGGTGTGGATCCTGGAGTGGTGCTGACACTTCCAGGCTCCCAGCTCCAGATATTTTGATCAGGTGTGAACTTCACAGCCCCACCACGGAGGTGAACATCACACGAGTCCAGGAGCAGGTCTTTATGCAAACTCACAGCTGATGCTGAGGAGGATTGAGTGCCCACCAAGAGGCCACTGAGCATTGTGCTCCTGGCTTAGTGGGATGCAGGCATCTCACGCTGAACTGGGGGGGGGGGGGGGGAATAGTATAATAATTTGTCACTGCAGATATGCCACAGTTTGTCTGTATTACAAAAGAAAAGATGCCCACTTAAGGGGTTGCTCCCCAGGGAAAACTCCCTATCAGATATAATTAGATTTAATGATGGGGCAATCCTCAAATTGAAGCTATATATATCCATTATGTGACTGAAATTACCAAAGCTTGCCTATTATCTTAATAACACACAGGATAATAAATGGGCCGCTACAAACCAGAGTATTATCCTTGATATTAACTGCCACCAAGGGTTCTGGATGAAGTAATAAACTGCAGAGACATTATTGTTAACTTTGTCAGTTCTGTATATCATATGCTTTACAGAGACAAGTGAGATGAAGGGAAAACCACAACCACTTTTTTATTTCTGCATGGTAGCGCTGGAACAACTGGCTGCTTTCCCGAGATGACTGGTATTTATTTCCTTTATTTAAAAAAAGAGGTCTTTCATTCTGACATCAAACCCTTGCCTACAGCCTACGACACACATTTCCGTTTTGTCTATTCTTGAGGATTTTAATTCTCAGGTAGATGGAGATGAAGGCCAGTGAAATTAGATGCCACGTTTCATACATGCTGTCCATGAAATTCCTCTCTCCCCAAGAGCAAAATAAACTTGCTGGGCCTAAGTGATTCCTGCTCATCTCTTCCAACAGCAAGCACAGAATCACACGAACCCTGTTCTTTTAGAGTGATGCACTCAGGGAATTAACACAAGCCCTGTTTTTCAGTGACCCAAGCAAGAGTGGGGCTGCAGGGACTGCCTGAAGAGTCCTCGGAACCTGCTCTGCCGGGGAGACCAGCCCAGCCAGAAGCTGAGGAGTCAGGAGGCTCCCAGCCATTCTTTGTCTCTGTATGTATTTTATTTTTCCCCCATAGAAAATCAAATCTATTAAAAGCTATGACAAGTTAGCAGTGTCTTGAAATTTACTCTCTCATTTGCTGATATTTAGAATAAAATATAGCCAAGCTATGCCTCAGGAACACGGAAAACACAGAATTTCATCCACTAACAGCCAATCTATTCACAAAGAGCAGGGAGAAGAGGGTAGGAAAACGCAGTTACACTTGGTAATGAAATTCTCTATATCCTTTAGTGTTAGAAATAATCAATAAACTATCAAGACATGAAAGAAGATTGAATTCAGAATATTTATTGTACAGACACTGTACAAGAAATGAAGCATAATGCCAAACAACTGCCTATTCAAGGTCAACGAGAACGAGAGAAGTGTTTGGGCAGGACTCGCTTAGGAAACACGAAAACCAAAGGGAGAAAATATACCATCTCATTTCAGAATATCGAAACAAATTAATGCATTTGGCAATAATTTCTGAGATCCTCCTTACCTCTCTCAAATGCATTTTTTATGTCATTTACTTCAACTTGTGACCCAGACACTCGGAATATCCCTTCATGCTGCAAACCTGGAAGACAATAAGAGATGTTGATAACAGTAAGATAAGATAAGCTGGCACTGTCATCAGCTGTCCTATGGTAAAGGAAACATAAGCAACACAGGAAAAAGTACACTGTTTTAAAAGCCATCTTTCCCTTATATGTCCGAGCACATACAGAATATGTAAAAACAGACCTTGGCACCACTGAGAATAAATATTAACCCTTCTCCGCAAACTGACAGAATAACTGGGTTATAAAAGCCACGCATGTTATCTTTTACCCTGAAGGATCCCCAAAGGATTTTACAACCCAGAGAAAGTCATAAAATAACGGGATGAAGGAAAATACGGCTAACTACACAATGAAGCAGTTTGTTTTGCAAGAGCGATACCGCAAAGGCCCAGAGCAAATCAGCCATTTGAAATGGAAGCATTTAATTACGCCAGCATGACCTGCTGTCGAGGGGGTTTAGGACAGACTTGAAGGCATTCTTGCTAAAAAGTGAGCATTAGCAATGTGATTAAACCAGATTATCAAGTAGGCGAGATGTTCCAATGTACAACCACCGTAACAACTTCCTTGGTAGGTGTAAGATGAGCAACAACCGTTACAAATCGACCAACGAACAAAGTATCTGCTCCACGTAGGGAAATCCACTCCCGTTCAGTCAAGCCTTTTAACTGTAGACCTTCTGAAAAGGGGGATGTCGCAACGGCTTTGCTTTATTTATAATAAGGGCTATAAACTAATAATCCCTCTTGAATGCACCTGGGGCCGCCTCATCTCCGTTTCCCGAGTGTTTTTATCACAAGGCAACGAGAGCTCTGCAGTGCGAGGCTGTAGCTGGTGGCTGTGACACAGCTACCGACAGCGAGAAGAAACAACCCCAAGCGGAGAGAGAAGCAGGAATGAGAATGACATTCATCCCACACCTACGCAGCCCAACGCTTGGAAATGTCAGGCTACCTCCGACAAAACCCATTCCCGCAGCCCAAGTGCGTCAGGCACAGTTTTATCACTTCTTCTGCCTAAAGTGGATTTGTTGTATAAAAGCTCATTCCTCCTAATTACAAACTGTACCTGCAGGGCCACGATTTGTCATTCAGAGCAGAAATCAGCTGAGTCTGTTGGAAAACCTTTCCGTTGGGGACCTGAGCTAAACCAGGAATATGAGTCTAAAAAGCAAAATCTCCTGATGGCCCCGATTTGGTTCTCATTGCAAAGAGATTTCAATGATTCTTCCAGCAAATGTCCAAGTATGGCCTTAATGAAGGATTATAGCACTCGGTTCTTCCAAGTGATGATGAGAATGGGACTCTAGATTATAGTTTCTAAAATGGTAATTAAACAAGGAAAATTAAACGGGACCTACTATCTGGCTCTGTGTCTTGGTTAATGAAGATAAATTCAACCTCTTTCTGCATATGTTAATTAACAGCTGTTTCACATGCTACTAACAAATGATACCGATTAAAAATGAAAACAAATGACAATAAACATCTAAAATCTTTCACAGAGTTCAAGGCTGTGAAGTTACCCTTCGAAACAGGTATAAATCATCTCATTGCAGCAATATGAAAGCAATTAATTCACCACTTGACCTCCTACATTCAAATATTTTAAGTACCCCTCCTCCTCCTCTAAGAGGAGCAGGTTATTGTTGGTGAAGGCCACATTTCAGGGCTCCAAACAAAGTGAGTAGAGGTGAGGCATGAGGGGTATCTAAGGATGGGGACCTTATTTCACAAGAAACAAAGGGATACTGTTGGAAGAAGAACATTTGCAAGGGCAGTTATTTGCAATAACCATTTGGAGAAGTGATGACTCGCACAATACCAACAATACAGCCAAAAAGTCAGCAATAGTTTCTTGATGCTGAGCTCTCCAGGACTCCTCTGCACAAGCACCACCTCCTGAGCTACTCCGGACGTTTTTCAGAAGGCTTCTATATCATCCTTCATTTTCTAGAAACATCACAGGGCACTTTTTGTCCACAAACTCACCGTGTCTGCTGATGAAGCGGATGCAGCTCTCCACCACCAGGGGAATGGCTTGCGAGGAATCCTGCACAAAGACATTCAAACAAGAGCAGTCAGAACGCGTCATCCTCTGCTTCCATGCAGCTCCAGATGTATTTAGTTTCTGGGCTGACTCCCAAACATCTCAAATCTGAGCAACTTCAGGATTGCATCGAACTTCTCCTATTTTGTCACAAACATTTAAAACAGCTCATGGGTACCCTACGGCCACAAGGCCACCATGCAGGTACCTCTCTGCAAAACGCTGTCTTCAGTCCAAACACAGAAAAACCTTCTGGATTGACCAGTTTCCAGCTTAAACAACAGTAATTGAGGCTTTCAGTATGGAAATAAGCCCTTAGACTTCCTGAGGCTCTGCTTCACAGCATCACAGATTACTTTCAAGACACGCGAATCACTGCAGTGTCTGCAATTATTCCTCCCGTTTTGGGGAACAGCAACCAAGCAAGAGAAGTGCTGCAGGTGCCTTAAGGTCAGATACCAGTGATTAAAACTACCACCTGATTAAAAACTTCCAAGTTTCTGCTTATGCATAGCTGCTTCTGCAGTAGTTTTGGACAGTGATGCTTCTGATTCCTATCAAAACGCTCACTTGTCAGGATGCTCAAGTATCACACTTCAGTCGGTTCAAAAAGATGACGGTCCCCTGCTCAAAAATATATATAGATATAAAAAACCCTAACAGTTCAACCCTTTTCCTAACTTGTTTAGGTTTAATGTTTTTTTGTTTTATTGAAGTGTCATAGCACTCGGTCATATAGTGACAATAATTTCTCTACTAATTAGCCCTAGCCAGTTAGAACTAGTTTCCTTTTTGCTGTACACAACAACACCAAGCAATTCAGAACACTTCAGAGGCCATTCTGCCGCATGGTTGCCCCCGAGGACATGCTTTATCAATAATCATCCAAACAGCATTATAAGCCCCCGACTTTTTTGTGAGTTTGACAGTAGGAACTCAGAGAAACACATATTCTGGGTCTTCAGCAGAGATTAAAACTCTCCGAGCAGTTACGTTTTAATCTGCCACGTCAGAATCAAAAGAACCCTTTAAAACCACACACAAGTGGTTTCACGTTGGCTACTGCGAGCTGGGGATTCAGTGTTTGCAAACACACTCATCTGTCATTTAGCTTTCCAAATCAGAGACTCCATCAGTTCTACCTGAGCCAGAACATGCTTCTGAAACACCTCAAAAACTACTTGTGAAAATGGCAATCGAGACACACACGTATTTAATTTTCAGCCTAGGAAAGGACCGTTTTTAGAGCATAAATAAAAGAACAACAATTAAACTCAGAAAATGGGAAAGGTTTGACTCTGCATACCAAACCCACACCTTGCTCTCTTAATTAATTTCCAATATAAAGAGATTCTAAAAACTACAAAGCAGCCCCCCAAGACAGACTGTAGGAAATGAAATTTCAAGCCAAAGTTTGTCTTTACAGGATCAGCATGCAAATATTTTGTTTTCCCCCCTATTCTCCAAGAAACACATTTTAGTTCATCAGGCACTAAACAGTAACAGATCATCCTCTGCATCCAGGGAGAGGAAGCATCACTGCTGTAAGTCATTATTACAAGGTGGCACCAGCAGCGAGCAGTTACTGGTTTAACAGCATCGCACTGGGACACCAGTGAAAATAAAGGGAAAGGGGACAAAGAAACAACAGTATGAAACCCATAAACCAGGACTGTCCAGACTGCTCAAGGCTGTTTGGCATTTTTGGTTCCAGATTTGTCAAAGCACAGAGTAAAATAACTTTTAAATTCTGTCAGAGAAAATGGATCAAGGTCGTGGATCCATGTTTTATCGATTACAGTCACCAAAGAGCAGACACCAGTTCTGCTTGAGCAAGACTGAAAAGGTCCATGTGAGAGAGAGGTGGAAGGGTAAAAGCACTTCCCTGCTTTCTATCTGCCCTCCTCTCCACGAACACACACCTATCCCTGCTTTGTTACCTAAGGAAATGTTTATTACCTGCTTGCGTATGGTGGAGCTGCGCCGGCCGCTGGGGAGATCAGAACCACCCATCGGTGCAGGAGGGAAAAACAGAACAGAAAAGTCAAGATAATCCCCTACAATCACCGTTCTCCTCCGTTCAGTGCTCCAAACCACGCGCATCTTGGAGAAGGGAAGGAGCCAAACATACAAGTCAATCATAATGACTTAGTCTCATTCAATTTACGGGACTTCAGAAAGATTTTAAGTGACTTTAAATCACTAAAAACCGGAACTTGACACGAGGGAGTCCCCTGCCTTGACAAAAGATTACCCTTGACATTTTAATTCCAACCATATGGGGATCTGTCATATCGGGCTCCCGGTTCAAGATGAAGGTTGTTATAAATTCCACATCGCTGTTCCCTGCAAGAGCCACTCCAGAGAGGGGAGAAGGGGGTGGGAGCATCCTACTGTGCTGTAACAGCAGCCATCGGGGAGGCTCTAGTACAGTTTTTGATAAGACTTCAAACAAATAACTAACAAAACACCCTCAAACACCAGCACACACTGGCCAGGCTAAGCCTCTCCAGTATAAACCCTGATGGTCGCATTTACTTATGTTGGTAAACATTAAATGAAGAAAAATAGGAAAAAGTCTGGCTTTGCTGGGATTTTCCCCCCCTCAAAATTTATTACTGGGGTTTAAAATTCCTACAGTTTCTTGTAAAAATGAAGCATGAGAGATAACAGTAGCGCAGCCCTAATGTATCATTCAAGCCAAGTCCCTGCTAGGGCAGATGGCTGCTGAATTATAAATAAGGTGATTAGAACTGTGATTTTTAGAAAGACTGTACAATGTGTTAATTCAGGGGAAATTCCTTTTATAAAAATCAAAAACACTGAATAAAAAAAAAAAAAGAAGAAAAGAAATCAGATTCCACGGGCTGTCACAGACAATAAGGTCTATTTTAAACTATTAGCAGTAATGATTCTTTGATATTTAAAATTATTTCATGATGAATAATATTTTATTATTACAGATGTCAGGCTCTAATTAGGACCTGTCAGCTTTGCTTTGCTGTAAGGAATGTGAAAAGTAGTAATGACTCCAGATGGGCAGAAATCACCTTCCTTTCGTGCGCAGGCAGGATGATGCACAGCCCCTGCCCCAGCTCCCCGCGCCCGGCGGAGCCCTCGGAATCCATCAACTTGGAGATGGAGATTTGTTATGTTTTATAAAAACCCCATCAGGAGAAGCTTAGTTATGGTTCTGTGATGTGTCCTAATTATAAATGAAAAGTTTATTCTCCACGAGCTGCGTACGGCTGCGATCCGGCCCCGCGGCACCGCGGAGAGTGTCAACGGGATGAATTATTTCCCCATTTACGTTCCTCCAGCCCCAAAAACATCAACCAGGCGGATAAACCCTGGAAAGCCACGGACCCACCTCCCCCACAGAAATATGATTGGGTTTGTAAAAATCTTAGTTTGAAGAACACTTCTCTGGGTGACAAGTTTCTCACATCAAAAATCAGCTTCTCACGCCTGCCCGTCCCCTTCCTCATCCAGATTAAACACCCTGGGGCAAGAAAAAAATGCATGACCTCCATGTATATTTTCTTTTATTATTTTTTTTCCCCTCCTTTGGTTATTTTTAACCCCTATCTGTTTCCCAGCCTGTTGGGACAGGCGGCCCTGCCAGCAGGTGTATGGTCCAGCTGCGGCGGCAGCGCAGGGCAGCAGGAAGCACGGAGAGGAGTTTGAGCAGGGCCAGCATCAAAAGAAATACTCCTTCCTCAGCTGGCCAGAGGCTACTAAACATACATACAAGCTGTATATGCATATCTACACGCATAAGCTATACCTTGCACTGATGGAGGTAATAGAGATGGCATTTAAAGCCATATTAACTAGCAGGAATTTATTTATATGTTAGCTAAATAAGTATCTTTTTCTAACAGACACCTATCCTGGGCTGGTAACTGGTCTAGAATGACAATGACCAATTTGCAACAGATTCTCCTTAAAAAAAGATCCCCTGAGCCTCACCTACCTGGCGAGGGAGCAGTCTGTCCGCTGACCTGTTAAGGCAACAGAAAAAAATACAGCATTAGGAGAGAGGAACGGGGAAATACTTCTAATGGCTTTGCAAAGCCAGTTTTAGGAGGAGATGGAGTAGAAAAATCCACTGGAGAGGGATGGGACAGCTCTGGCACTGGGGGCAGGGGCTGCCCCCCCAGGAGCACAGCGGGGGACCCCACCAAAGCCCATCTCCACCGCAGCCGACCAGGAAACCCAGCAAAGAGCTCGGGCTGCCCGAGGGCTCATCCTTTGGAAAGTACTGGTTTTGAAAACGACTTCCCTGTTCGCTCTGATTGTGGATCTCTGCTGCCAAAAAACTGGGCTTGTCAACCCCCCCCCTCCCCCTCCCCCTCCCCAGGGAGCTGGTGGGGCCAGAGATTGTACTTTATAAAGCCACTTAGTAAGACTGAAAACATTTCGTGGATTTGTTAGCCCCCAGACCGAACGTGCTGGCATTAAGCTCGTTTTAGGAAGGCAGACGTTTAACGATATTTTCCACAAATATATTTATATATATAAAAAAAAACAAAAAAACATTCCATTGACTTGCACCGGGTTTGCAAGGCAGCGGCCAAGCCAACGGTGGTTGTGCTCTGGAACAGCACAACGAGGAGTAAGAGAGACAAAAAAAACCACTACTATGTGCCTCTGGGGATTGTGCAAGCCAGATCTTTCGCTGGTAGAGACCATCATCAGTGAAACCACACTGATTTCCAACCTTCCCTACAGTTGTCTTCCTGCTCCCGGGGGAGAGGGAGGAATGAACGAGGGAAACATCTAATTGCTGATGGCTGACAATTAGTCGAACACATCTCGATAGTCACTTTCCTCTCCCCACGTAAAGCCAAAACAGTGCATAATTTACATGAAAATGTTATTCTGAAGCAGAATTTCCAGCCATCTGTCCCATTTTCATCATAGAATATTCATATATATAAATTACATGGCTGTGGCAACATCAAGGGGCTCCTACATTAGGGTGACAAATGTGTACAGTAGGCAGGGACATAATTACTCGTAGATAGGAAGACTCGCTGCTATTTTTATTACTGGAACTTGTCATCTTTAGATTAAGGTAATTTGCAAGAGGACTAATAAATGTCACCTGAGGATGGGGCAAAGAAGAATAAAAATCGTTAACAAAAACCCATGACTTTCCCAGGGACTGAAGACATGCAGCTGAACGCACATTTTTTCAGTAAAGCTTCTAACCATGCTCCAGGGACTTGTGAAAGGAATTTTATTTGCCCATTTCCCAATTAAGTGACATTTTATGGATAAGTCTAGGCACGGTCCCCAGTTTGTACCATTAACCTGCTAATGTGGTTTTGGAGACGAAACGCACCTCCCTTTCTCAGCTCCTTTTGATCTCACAGATGACAAAAGTGATTTTTTTTTTTATTTTCTTTCTTTTCCCCTGAAGCTGCCGGAGCTCGCCCTGACCCACACTGGGACCCCTCAGGGAGGGACTAAGAAAGCTCTGGTTTGCGGAGAAAACAGAAGCAGCCTTTAAATCTACATAGCAATACAGAAATCGCATTTAATTTCCTCTTCTTTCCCCCTGCTCCCCAGCTGGAGCCGGGCTCAGGGGCAGGCAGGTTCAGGGGAAATAGGTCTGGGTATGCAGGGGTCAGCGGTGACCCCGGGATGGGATTAGTCACAGGGGCAGGAGGGTGTCACTTGCAGATACTGAGAGGCAGAAGAAAAATACCCCGAGGACACAGCTCTTTGCCCCAGCCCTTTCTGCAGGACAGCTGAAGAGACCAGCAACTTCCAGCAATAAAGCACAAAACGACGACGACGGCCTTTCCTTACCTTCTAGCAGTTTGGGCCTGATAAACATGAAACTCTTAATTACTGGAGCAATAAGTATTTTATTTTTATAGTGCATTTTTGCACTGAAAGCAAAGCACTTCAAAGGCCACATGCTGTTTAAGTTTTCATTCAGAAGATTTGCACACCGTAAACTGTGGGGAGCCCAGTTAAGTTACACATCAAACCACGAGCCCTGCTCCAGCGTATAAACCCGGCGACCAGTCGAGCCATTTTTTTTTTTGCCCTGACATTTAGACTCTTAAAACCTTCTCCTCTGCAAATAGGAGGCAGAGAGGTTTCTATGGAAACTTGGATGCATAGTTTAAGCGTGTTTGGCCAACAGGATTTGCCCATACCATGAAGGGAAAGAAATCTTCCTTTGTTCTGACACTAATAGCAAATGCATATTCAACTCTGGCTGCCCCCTGACGAATGCCCTCTGGACCAGCAACATATTTGACATGCTCTGAAATTTGTTTGTTATTGTCACAATAAAAGTCCATGCCCACGTATGTGAGCGCTATCCAGACCATAGTGTGGTCTGGATTGGACCCTCAGAGGTGAGAAGCAGCTGAAGTACCACGAAAATGAAACTTCTGACCTGCCTAACAAGGCAACACTTCTCAACTCATCAGGAAACTGTAAATCAGAAAGTTTGCCCCAATACAGGTTATGAAGCGCGAAGCAGAACGTGTGCGTACGGGGAGAGGGCAGGATGAAGGCATATGCTTTACTTTAACAAATAAGCAACACACATTAGTGATTCATTAAGTGTTTTCTGTTCGCCATTAATCAAGTGGCCGTGTAGGTCATTGGGCTTCTCTATCACACAGATTGGAAAAATGAATTCATAAAACATGAGGGTGTCCACTTTGCATCAGCAATCCCTGACTAATTCCATCCGTGCAACAGCCCGGCTAACGGCAGAGAGGAGCGGGCACCAGACTCACTTTCTCCCAGGGTCTTCTGCAGAAGGTCGTGTTTGGCCTGGAGCTTCGTTATGAGGTTCCTGCCTTCCAGATACTCCTTCATTTTCTGTGAGGGAGGGAAAAACCAAGATCGTGAGCAGACAATTCATGCATCGTTCGGTCACTGGATTCTGAACATAACGCTGAAGAACAGAAGGACACTGAAATTTAGGGTGCAAAGGATGAACCAAGTCCTCCTGGCTTATCTATCCAGGCAAATGTGAAGCTCGTTCCCCACGTATCTGCAGCGCAATTTCCATTGTTTCCCCGTGGTATCTATCAGCTGAATGTTTGGCATCTCTGAAGAGATCTGAGGAGTTGTCATTCCTCCCCTCCCCAGACAGGCTGAGATGGAAATGCACTTCCCTCGCGCGTCACAGGCAACTGAATGAGCAATCTGTTTTAACCAACTAAAAGGCTGCTTCTGTGCTTATTCTCTCACTTAACCTCTCTCACCCCACTTTACTTGTCAAATAGTGCCTCTGCCTCCACGCTGGAGGATACACAGGGTTGCAGGGGGGGGCACGGGACAAAACAAATAAAGATATTCTTTCAGTTCAGATTTGTTCTCTCGGTGAAGCATTATACAATCACGCAGTCGGTTTTCCCACTCCTTTCTGATTTTTCACAGCTCCACAAACGCTAGGTTTTTACAGCTCTTTCAACTCTTACTTTGCAGTTCAGAGCAGCGTTATTTATCTTCCCCGTGCTGCAGCACAGAGAATACCCTGCTCTAGAGCAGCCAACCACATTATAATTAGGAGGTATTTACACTCAAAAATACATAAATAGCACATAACTCTTCAAATATCACAGCCCATTCTTTAGAATCATGAGATACTTTAAAAATCCAGCTAGCAATAAGAACACAAAGAACATGTTCTCATTTAATAGCACAATATTCCCATTCTTGTCTTCAGCTTTCCCCAATTCTAGTGCCAATTTAAACTGCAAATCCTTAAGGTGAAAAAACAGTATTTTAGCTAAGGGAGTGCCTGGACCCTGCTTGTCCTCTGCAGGTCATGGCAACGGCAGCCTCCATGCAAGATGTGGAGAAGCAAGAAGCAATATATCTAATACCCACACGGGTAGTACTGGGCAGAAGGAACTTTCTAGGAGCTAAGGATGTTGCCCTGGGGGGGTCTCCCATGACGATGTGCACCCACACACAGCCAAAAACGGCTGGGCTGGGGCTTTAATTAACTAACTGCCACAGGTCTGGTGTTTTATGTCCCTTTGGTTGACAATGTTGGAAGAATAATTTCACAAGATTTAAGTCCTTTTGGTGGGTCTCAGAACTTCCTGCTTCCTATACTAATACTGCAACTTTTTGTTGTTGTTTTAGAAGCAAACAGGCAGCGTGATCACTGTGGCCAAAAAAAACCCCAAACATATTTTTTGGAATCTCCCTGCAGAATCTGTTCACCAAGCACCAACTCTGTGTTTTACTCAGTCACTTAAATTTTTGCATCAAATTTTGACAGAAGAGAACACGAAGAGTACAAGATGTGAAAATAAGCGGAGAATTTGCGGATAAATCTGGTTCTGGGAGGTGCCGAGCTCCTGTCTCAAAGTCAGGATGAGAAGGAGAGACAGAAGGACTAGAAGGCTCAGCTCCAAGTGCCTCAAACAGAAGCTTAAAGATCAGTAAATCAACTCGATTTGGGAGCGAGTTCAGTTTCCCTTTGAAGCAGAAATAAAACTCCAGCTCAGGTGAGTGGTGGCTGGGGACAGGGCACGTTGCTGGCCCCCGCACCTCCACTGGCCTGGAGGTGTTTGTCACCCTCACATCAGGACCACGGTCCCCCCCAAGCAGGTACCAGGGACTGTTTTAAAGCAGAAAAAGAGCAGGTTCCCATCCAGTGCAGAACGAGGTGCATTCTTTCTATTTCCTCATGCCTAACATTCTGTACCCTGCCTGTTACCAGTATGCTTATGAAAAAATAACCAATTTCAAAATAAAGCTTCAGGCTTTTTTCTTTTTTTTTTTTCCCCAATGAATCACAAAGATCCACTAGCATTTCATTTCTGGCTTAATACAAACCGTTAAAGAAGAAAAAAAAAAAAAAAAAGTCAAACTTGGGAGAACTCCTAAGGATTTCCCTTCTGGCAGAGCACAGCTGGAGTCAGACTCAGCACAATCTGACACAAAGCTTTAGAAACAGCCCCAGGTCACATTATTTCCAAATTCAGAGGTGAAGATCCATTGTCAGCCAGAGAGGGTGAGCATTTTGCACCCAAAACCATGCAACATTGACACACTCTCTGAACACATTCCAGTATTCTTCCAGCAAGAACCAGTTGCAGGTGCCACACACAACAAAGCCCAACGTGAATTAGACCACACCTGCCTGCCTTGTGGGAAAGGAGATTTTATGCTTCTGAGGCCTATAAAGAAAAGCAATTTCTGTCGCTGTCCCACATCCTTAACTGCCTCCAATCTGCAAAGCTCAGCAGTTTTCCTCCCTCCTTCCCTCCACCCCCCCAAGAGCAACTTCAAACAAGGTACTGGAGTGAAGCAGGGGGTGAAGCAGAGCCCTGCTCCCCGGTGCCAGGACACAGGAACAGCGGCACATGGACACAAGCAGCACAGCATCTCTGGAGGACTGATTAGCAGGGGAACTTTATATAACACTTACCCATCTCTTAGAGGCTTGCTAATAATAAATTTACATTCATTTTTAAAGCACTTCACAGAATGAGCGCGGTAGCAGGTTTTCCAGAGGGAAAAAAATAACATTTTGACTAAGAGCTAAATTTATCCCGTTTTCGAGGTAAAGAGACTAAAACCATTCATTCTCCTTTTCTCTTCTCAGGTGGGGCGGGGTGCCAGCTGTCTGACAATTAGCGGTGGATCCCGGCGCTGACAGCATCCTCGAGCAGGAGTGTAGCCATGGCAGCGGCGGTACCCAGGCCACATCCCCGCATCCCGGCTCCCTCCACTCCTCCATCTCCTCAGCCACCCTCAGCAGCTCGCTGAGAACTCAACCCTCGGTCCTACGCTCTTCACCGACACGGGGAAGCTCAAGCTTCTATTTTGAATACAAATCTTCCTTCAAAGCCCTAAAAACAGAGCCATCGTGGCACCAGCACATAATGATATGCCTCTAGTGGAAATACAGCTTGTATCAGCACAGAGATACTACAGTCAGCGCTGCTTCAATTCAATTCCCATGGTGGCATCGCTGTATTTACCCAAGAGCTCTGCCGAGCTAAAAATGCAGTGTGTGGAATTTCCAACTTGAGCTATATAGTAATACGGAATACTCTTTCAAATTAGTATTTTTCTTTCAGTTCATACCCCTCAGCATTTTGCACGTCTTAAAGGTAGGAAGGGATTTAAATCTCTGCTCTGCACTGTGTTTTCCCCCTACACAAAGAACGCCTCGCCCATGTTGCTGCACAGCTCTGTGCTCAGCCAGTAATCATCTGAGCACCTTCTCGTAGTCCTTAGGAATATGATTTTGGGATTTTTGTCAGGGTTAGGTTGATGGTTGGACTAGATGATCTTTAAGGTCCCTTCCAACCTAGACAATTCTATGATTCTATGATTCCTACACCCTCCTCCTTAGATTCAAAGCCTGAAATCCTTATAAAGATATTTATAGGTCTGGTCAATAGCAGATCAATCAAGCATCTGATTAGGCTGGTCAAAGAGGGTCTCTGCGTAAGGGCTCGGTTCTGGTGGCAGTTATTTCACCCCTGCTGTGCAGGAGGTGACAGATCACACCTCGCCAGGACCTCACTGCTCTGCAGCGGGACGCCAACACGATGAAACAGAAAAATAGCACATCCAAACAAAGTCCTGGGTCCGGTCTCCTATTTGAACTTACAATAGTCCCTCTCTGGAGAGGGAATGCTTAAGAGTTCAATTTTTTAAAAATCATTTTTCCAGTTCCATAACCCTGGGCAGGGTGGTCAAGCCTTTCTCCATTGAATGGGTTTCTCCACCCGCTTTTCTCAATAGCCAGTTTCACCTTCTACAAAGGCTTTTTAACTTTTCCTGAGTCAAGGCCTGCAGAACCCATCCTGCCAGCTGGTGTAATTTCCACAGAAACTTCAGACTTTTAATCAGCAACCCCATTCTTGGAAGAGGAATGTAAAGGGCAGTACATAGAGCAAAAGATGCCCAAAGGAATGCAAAGTAACTGGGATAAGAGGTGTGCTTTTCGTATGCTATTTTGAAATGTTTTTCAAATGGAAGTGGATCCAACAGCTTAACATAAATCTAATTTAGGAAAAAAAACATACAGTCTGGTATGAAATTCAATACAAAAAGCTCTTAGCATCTTGTAAAAACGCATTGACACAATTAAAAGCTTATGTGAGCTGAAATTGCAAGATGATAATAACAAGAAATCAAAGAGCTAAACATTCTCTTAGTCTGCACTATTTTTGAAAATTGATATTTACAAGCTATTAAGTTTTTTTCTCAGACAATTCCTTTTTAGATGCAGAAGAAATCAAATTTTACACAATTTATCCACAGACTAAGTTTGCATCAACAAAGGTATCCCAATATATTTGTAAAGAATGCAGAGCACCCGTTTTTAAAAGCTAATATGCTTACTCTGCTTGTCCAAAATCAATTACAGAAGCATTTTTGTAAGATGATAGCCTCATCTTGCATTCTCTTGTGAGTATAATTCTAAATACAGCGTATGTGCTCGTACTGAAAATTAACTCCTTACTGTGAAATAGAACTGCTCTGTCTCCTGCTGGTTGGCCCGTCTCTTGGCGATGCTGGGTTTGCTCATGAAGGTTTCTGAGACTGTGGATTTGACAGACTCCATGGAGTTGCTGTACTGAAAGCAGTCGGAGACATCAAAGTCCTCTATCGTCACTATGTCCTGGATTGTCTGGAGCGTAGCTTCCATAGTCTTCTTAACCTGGCCAGGGAGAATGAGAGTACTTAAAAACTGAAGATAGTATATTGTAAGTAAAAAACACTGGTGGTAAGTTCCCTGGAGCATGTTACTAATAAACAGATATTACTGGTTTGACATCCCATGTTTTGCTCGTTACCAGCCCAGTCCATGTAACCAAAGGGCTGGCAGCACACGGAACCTGCCAGGGGTGGGAAAACACCTGTAATCTTACAGGCCGGGATGAGGAGATGTAAGGAAATTTACCCTCAAAGCAAAGAGTGCAGGAACAAAGGTCTTATAATCATCTTCTGTAAGTACATCTACTGGGCATCAAAGATAGACATTAAAACCAGGACTGTGCTACTGTCAATTTTCACTGAAGGCCAGAATGAACTTCTTAGACATAAAGGAGTTGCAAATTTTGCCCAAGCAGGATTTAAAAATGCTTGAACACAGAGATGCAGATTAAGTATTTTAATTCATTCCCAAACGAATGCTATTGATCTAGTCTTCTCTTCTTAGCTGGCCAATTAAACAAAAATTAACTCTTACCTTAAGTTATGGAAATTCACTGTCTTCACTTCAAAACATTTAACTCCCCTTTTTCTATTATCTATTCAAATACAGCTTTTGCAACACAGCCAGTCCTATCAGCTTAAGGATGGGAAAAGAGACATATGGGGGTATTTTAAAGATGCTCTCCGTGCATTCAGTTTTCATGTGAAATCATACACTAACGCTCCGCCAGCCTCAGTTGCCTTATTCTTGAATTTTACCCCAAGTCTTCATAAAAGAGGACGGCAGAAAATAGCTGGAAGTAGTGAAAGTGAAAGTGTTCTTTGGGTAGTTTAGCTCACCTCTTCGTTTTCAATCTTCAGTGTCGATAAGCGGGACTGCAGCTGCTGGCACCGCTGCACTAACTCGCTCTGCACCGGCTGCTGGGCACAGAGCTGTGACTCCTGGAAGAGAAACAGCACCGTTTTCAGAGGGTTAGGAAACCCCCCACATAATCAAGAACACCGCAAACAGTTCATTATATCATTATAAACAAACATCCTCCAAAGGGTTTAATTTTAAATCTTTGTAGCCCTGGATTTCAAGCCCTGGAAAAGGCCTGTGTTCTACGAAACTGCTGTTCACTCCCCGACCGTGCTGAGAAGCGAGCGAGAGAGAGAACGTGAACATCAAAGAAGAACTAGAAAAAAAGCACCTACTTTCAGTAACATCAGCTGGTCATGAGTTTTGAAAGTCTGAAGGTCCTCTGTCACAGGTGTTAGGCTAAATCCCATCCTAAAACCTCAAGGAGAAGCGAGTGTGCTTGTTCACAGATCAAGAAGAATTTGGTTCAATGTATTATCTGGGCCCCCAGTGGGTAAGAGTGGCTCCCCCTGCTCAGCTGAGCTACCTGTACACTACAGCAGCAGGGACGAATCACTAATGAATGCAGTGAAATAAAAAAGAACAGGTTTGGGATGTATCAAATGTGCCAGAACAGTGGGCTTCCCTGCACTGTCACGAATTAGTCTGATTTCACAGCATGAAGCAGCTTTCCTTTTAGTTCGGTATTTGTTTTTTGTTTTTTTTTTTTCTTTTTTTTAAAGGAACACATTGATCTCATTGCTTAAGGCTATTGTTTAAAGACAGAAACTGGAACTGGAGTGTTCTCACGCACACACACCATCATATATTCAACCTGGTATGTGCAGGACCACTGCTACAAGAGCATCAGCCTGCATTTATAAACCCTCGCTCGGCCTTGAGAAGGACCAAGATAAATGATTCAGCAAGTGGGAGCTGGGAACTGAATGACAGGCTGCAGGTAATTCTTTTTCTTGCCACGATCTTACAGAATGCTACCAGAGCTCAGAAAAACTGAGAGAGGTCATTTGCAGTCTGAGGGTTTCACTAAAGAGGGAAGAGACAAAGAGAAGCTTGAAGCAGCGCCCGTAAGAAGAGCTTGGCTGCAAGAGACCATCCTTCCAGTCTTTCCTCGGTGTTCAGGGAGAGATCTAGAAATCCAACCAATTGACCTAAATTACTACACTTCACATGTGTTCCCATTTAGATTTGTGAACCAGTTTCAGCTTGTGTGACTTTAAACAGTTCCCAGATGGGAAACCACATCTTGATAAACCTATAAAGAGAGAGATTTTCACTGCCAAAATCAAAATCCTCTGACTGCCTTGTCTCACAATGGAGATGCAGAAAGTACCACTATAAACCATTTGTGCCCCAAGATTACACACTCAAATGCCTCAAAAAGCCAGCATTTAAGTCTCTTACCTTGTTGCCCCTTCAAATACCTAACTTCTGAGTCTGTCTCGGGGCACAGAGGTTAACTGTGGCTTAAAGGAGAGATTAAAACAGTGTTCCCTATCTACATTTGGTATTATACCTAATTAAGCGTTTTCATCTTCAGCAGCTTTGATAGTCAAAAAGTGAGAGTCAGTCGTGTTCAGACGTCTGTGCCATGAGCCTCTGCTTAATCTTCAAATCAGCTCCCTGTCCCCAGGCTTCCTCCCACCTCCCAAAAACAGAGCCAAACAGGTGGCCTTTTAGTGGGCATCGAAGAGGAGGGAAGCAGCGAGAGCCGGAGGAGGAAAACAAACTGACCATATCACCCATGTGCGGCTGAAACTCAAACTTCATGGGTGGACAGAAGACGTTGTTGTACATCTCCATGAGGCGCTGCTTATCACTGTTGGCATCCAGGTTCTCCACGGCGTTCTCGATGGCGTCCAGCCCCTCGTGCTTCGACTGCTCCAGGTTTAGCTCCGCAGACAGGAACGTCCTGAGGGCTCTGTTGAGGCTGGCGTGGTACCCCAGGTCACAACACTGCTGGAAAAAGACACACAATTCCATATGAATAAGCGAAGAAATTCTGTAATGGAAATTAAAGTCTTTCCAAAGCCAGAAGTTATGTAAATGGATAAAAAGTCATGGGTATTTTATCACCTTCTGGGTACCAGAGCAGTCTCGCATCTCTCTGATCATGGAGGCATCTTGACCAGGGCTCCTCAGTTGCCCCTAAACAGAATTCTCAACCTCTAATCCCATACAAACTTCAGCATCCTGTTATAATTCGTCTCCAAGACAAGCACAGCCCAAACTATTAGAACATTTTGGGGAGTTCTCATAACTCCATTTCATGCTGTTAAAAAAAAAACCAACAAAAAGTAACCTAGAAGTGGCTACATTCAGGGGATTTCTTTAGATTCTAACCTCACTTTCAGGGGTGCTGATTCCCACGGAAAACACTCCCAAATCCTTAAATAAAATGATTCAAAGTAAGAGGAAAACAAAGCACTAAAGTACTACCCAGAGAAACGAGACACAGGATTTAGATCATCTGCAAAGGTTAATCCACATCTAAATTATTCCTCCCAAGACAGAGGAAACTGCTTAATTCAACGCACTTCGGGAGGCAAGAACATGACCTGAACATCCCAGGGATAAAGAACGGGGTCATCCAAGGAGCGAGAGGCAATCAGTTGGGATGACTTCATTGCTGGGGTGAAACAGAAGAGCAAAAAAAACTTTCAAGCCAAAAGTGGTGGTGGTGGTCAAGAATTTCCTGGCTCTCGCTGCCACCAGGGTGATGTCACTGGAAGACAATCAAGCAGCTTCATCCCCACCAGGGCCAGGCAGCCAAGTCTTCGTGTTTCAGAAGGGAGAAAGGCGCTTTTCATTAGCTGATCAGAAACAGCCTGAATTTTTCAGACGTCTACTAAAGTGAGCGAGAAAGGAGCCCACCTTCTTGGAATTACAAGCAAGATTACATTTGCGAGGAGGATCTCCAAAAAGAAAGAGCCCATCTGGCTCGATTGCTGCGCTGCTCTGTAAGCAAAATTCCCATCAAATCTCCTCCAAGCCCATCATTTGAGTCTCATCACTGTCATTGTGTGCAAACGCAAAGGAAAAAAGGGGGGGCAGGGAAGAAGGGATGGGGGGGGAGAGAAGAGAGAGCAACTACTGGACCATCTCTTTCAGAGAATTTCTGTCACCAAGTGCCGCTTAGATGCTGGGCTCCTGTGCCAACAAGCTGTGGCAGGTGGGGAATCTTGTGAAAAAGAGCTGCAGTTGCTGGTTAGGCTGGAGACAGAGAACTAAAGGATGATAACGTTCAATCAGGAAGAACAAAAACTAGCCAAAAAAACCCACAAAAGAGGCTTGATTGAGAATTTGCACGTGCGGAGGCAGCCTTGGATCAGCAGCCGCTCAGAGCTACTGCTCTTCTGCGTGTGCGTGACGATGCCATCCTCCGCAGCCACGTGGGGAAAGATTGTCCAAATTGGGCCAAGATCAGCACAGATTTAGCAGGAGCTCCTTGTCCCTTCCTCCTGTGGGCTATAGAGCCACCCAGGGCCACCAGCTTGTCCCCCCCTGAGCTCACCCTGCTGCGGCTGGTGGGACGGGGGAGTCAAACTCAATGCCCCGCACCCCACCTCGCTCAGCAGCAGGAGCACGTTAAGCCAGCGAAGTTTTTTAGCTTTATGTTATTGAAGCCAGTGGCAGAAAACATTTTCTCAGCCCACTCCCCCACTTCATAACATTTTTAAAAGTCCAGCACGCCGTATTTATAAATGTATCAGTCTTGCCATCCTTTTTCTGGGTTATATAAATGTTTGATGGAATCGCTCTCCAAGGAAATCAATTTTTTATAAGAATTTAATGATCACTCATTCAAATTCACTTCCCAACATGACAGCTGATTAACCCTTTGCCAGTTAGCAGTCTTCAAAGGGGCTCAAAATAGAAGATTCAAGGAGAAAGAGCCCTCTGTTTTAAAATGCAATTTACATTTGGAAGGGAACATACGAGATCCTGGAGTAAACAGCAATAACATACCTATTTCTGGAAGAGTAAAGTAAGCTTCAGGACTCACACATACACACACGCTTTATCTTTTTTTTAAAATTCTGTCCTAGTGACACTTTCATAAATATGACTTAATACAAACTTCCCCATTACTGTAATATTTCATTAGCATCAAAGAGCTGTCTTGGTCCCCCAAGTCAGGAAATTCAAAACTACTGAGCTCTGTCAGAAGCAATTTATTGCTCTCAGCTCACGATGAAGAATTAACTCCCTGTTATCCTTCCACGCACATCGGAGGGGAAACACCATGTGCTATACAAACATGACAAGTTTAATGCTATTTGGCCCAACACAATCTACTTGTGAGTAACTTTGAAGATTGCCTTTATATTATGTTTCAAAATTCAGTATCATCAAAAGATTAGATCAAGGAAAAGAATTAAGACCTGGCTTAAAAAAAAAAATCACATTTTTATTTAAAAGTCAGATGCTTCAGATAACCATCACTGGTTATAATTGTTAATTTTCGATCCTTCAGATCAAAGGCATTAGTAAATCTATATTCCCTGCGTCTTAACAATGAGATAACTGAATTCCATCTCCTGTGCTCCCAGGCAAGTCCCACATTTTTCCATGCCTTCTGAAAACAGAGCAGATAATATTTTTCTTTTCAAGATTATGAGAACTTGCAAAGGAGTGTTAACTGGAACGCTTTGAGGCCCACAAGGCGGGTAACGTGGGCAGGGACTCACCCAGACTCAGGGTGGCTCCTCTCCAGGAGCAGTGACAAACCCTGGAACTGCAGAAAAATTGGCTTCTTCTCCAGCCCCACCATCCCTGGTGGCCCGGGGACATGGAGAGGAGCAGGTCCCTCCCAGCTGGGTAACCTGTATTTGTCAGTGTATGACACAAAACATCTCTGGTCCGGGACTAAAAATTGCTAGGGGTTTATGAAACCCAAAGGGATTCTTTACTGTATATGACTCATGAAACCGCACTAAGAACTGAAGTTCTGTTGGTTCAGAACTGAACCAAGCACATCTGCAGCATCTAGGGGAGGACTTATAAGTAGGATTTAAAAAAAAAAAATAAGAAAATTGAATTACTTTGATGTCAGTTAATCTCTCCCTCGTATGTTTCAATATAAAAATAAAGTTACCATTTGTTAAAAATACAAGAAGGCACAATTCAAGGTGAGCAGATGGTAATAACCAAAAAAGGTCTCCCAAAGAGGCAGCAGGATGGAACGAAATGTGCCTCTTCAGCACAGCAATTTTATAAAGTGTGATGTTTTGAAATAACAGTATTTTTCAAAACCATCTAGTGCTGACAATCCTGAACTCCAAAGGACAGGTTTAAATAAATACCTAGCAGAAGTGCACTTCATGGGATTTTATGATCAGCTGAATAAATGCATTATATATGCTGTTAGGTATTATAATAGCTGACTAATTAATAGTGATCTGAGTGCTCTTTATTGCCGGTGTCTAGAGACACTTCTGTTCATCACTCCCTGCTCCTACAAAGGAATTTCCCTTCAGGCTTTGCCGCCGAGTGTCTCTAATTGCGGCGGCAGAGGGTTGTCCTTGGCTGGTGGGGTGAGACCCAGCAGCAGCCAGTGACCCCCCCACGAGGCGTTCGGTGCCCGTGGTACCCAAGTTCTGCAGGATGAAGTGGGTAGTTACCTGTTTGTGAAAAATCTCGAGATTCCTGGCTTTTCTGAGCTTTCAAAGAGGAGAGATTTGGGGTTTTTTGCTGTGCATTTGAGTAAAAGCAGAATCGATGCCCCCTGAATTCTGGGGGCGTCGTTCAGCCACAGAACAGAGGGATTTTGCAGGGGAACACACTCCCTCCACCTTCGGCTCCGTGCTAAGGAAGGGGGGGCTGGTTTCTGTAACCAGTTTATTTCTTCATCTCTCTGTGCAGACAGAGGGACCGCAAAGGGGCAGCAGCAGTGGGGGTGCTGACACCCCACTGACACCTTTCAGAACCGGACTGGAAGGGCTCTGCAGTCCCAGTGGCACATCAAGTTGCTGTGGAGTTGGTGGATCAGGGTACCAGAGAATGGAAAGTCTAAAAAGCAGTGAAGTTCATCGCTCTTGTGAAATATGCTAGAAAAGCATTAACCTTGAAACATGCGGAATTTTTCAAAATGGGTTAAAGGCGGCTTTAGAGAATGGTTTTGCCCTCAGCTCTTTTGCCAACTGGTCTACTCTTCTACAGTTAACATTCTTCTTTTTTTAAATACGCTTCTGAGTTATCATCTTGAGGGTTTGCTTAAAATAGTAAATAGAAAATGTCAAGCAACAGTGTGATACTGCTACCGAGTTTCGCTTTAGCTAAGCAACTCCTCCTTCTGCACGTTTCAATGACAGGTTTCTCGTGTGAGCTTTTATCTGTGAACAGACTCCCAATAAACCATCTCAGAAAAGCTCCCTTAGCAGCTTAATGACCAATTATCAGGCCTGGTGTTATTCTCTAAGCTGCCCACCCAAGACCATCACTCCAGAGCTGCACAGAGGTGGCCAGGTGGATGATGTTGAAGCAGGAGAGGGTTAATGGCAGTGACATTCCCTGCAGGCACCCAAGCAGCAGCACTTACATCAATGAGATCAGACAGGTCGTGAATGTAATACTTGAACACCGACGCGTTGGTGGCTTCCAGAGCCAGCAGATACTCGTTTCTTGCCTTAATAGCCTTCAGTCTGTTTTCTGTGTACTTCGCTTGGCGCTACAAGAGAAACCAAAACCAGAATGTCTTTTAAAAAGAGGTGCAGCAGAAGCAGGAGCATTCCCAGTAACCCCACCGTGTACTGGCCAAACCTTCCCCCGCTGCCACAGCTTTTTGTCATTGGGATTCCAGTTTTATCAAGACTCAAAGACTTAGAATTTAGATTAATCATTCAGATGTTTTTAAGCATTACTCTACTAGACAGTTTTGCATTTAAAGGCTTGTCTGAAAACAGACTGCGGGTTGGGGAAGATGAAGGGAAGAATGAAGGAAGAAGGTGGGTTTCTGAGGTTATGGCCCAGCTCCAGCGCTACCGGAGCGGCTGCTCGAAGCCCACAGGTCTGAGGGCTGCCACAGGCACTCCACCTCTTCCAGCAGAAATTAGGCCTAAACGTGGTCCTTTCAGAGCTTCAATTAATCCAAAAATAACTCTTCACCTTCTACTGGCTTGAATCTTAGTGCTGCACTATTTATCTGATGGACTGATTGCTAAGGCAGCTGGTTCTGCCTGAGAAGGCAGCCTGGGATCGCGTGTCTCCCCATAGCACCGGCCAGACCTTAACCTGGCGTGAAATGGTAAACAAAAATCTTGTACTCTGTACAAGAAAAAAAGATGTTAACCATGACTTCAAAGAAGGCAGTTGTTACTTTCATACTCTACCCTCGCTTTAGCTCTCTGTGCCCTCTCTGTGTGACCTGGAACAATACAAAGCACAAACCTGTCCTAAAGGAAACCTGGTGCCACTTTCTGCCTTTCCCAAATCAGTGTTTACAAATTGTGCAAAAACTGAGACTTGCACTTGAATGTCACAAAGGAGGGACCTCAGTAGTCCCTCCTGTGCTGAACAAAGGTCCCCTCCGAGCACTCTACACAAGCAGAAACAATGCCAGGAAAGTACCTTCTCCTTCATTTTCTCTATTTTTTTGACAGAGCTTCGTCGAACGTGTTTCTCTTCGAACTTAACGTTGGACGTTGAGTCGGGGGAGCGTGGCGTCTGCTTGTCCTCTTGCTTCACTGACTTCCCAATCTGCTTTTCTTCCTGCTTCTCTGCTTCCTTCAGTTTGCTCTGAGCACTGATGCTGTCGGCGTTGTACATGTGGTAGGTTTTCATAACCTGCAGAAAACGATACGCAAGGGTCAGAGAGCTCCACGGTTCAATTTGATGAGGAAGAAATGGGCTTCCCTCACCAACAAAGGAGGCATGCAGGTGTTCTGCCTTACGTTATCTGCATGACCAATTCTTGGGGAGAAAAGTGACAAGTAGATGGAAAGCTCTACGAGGGACGAAAAAATCCTAAGAAATAAACCACACTCTGCAACGCTTTTTTTTCAAATTGCCCAATGCACTCCCCAAAACTGTAAGTTTCTTTAACATAATTATTTCCTAACAGCTGTTCACGATGTTTATATTCAATGCAAGATATCGTACTAACTAAGCAAGGGCATTTGGACAGTGACCAGCAAGTCAGACCTGGCTGCGAGTTAGAAATAGCTAAACCAGCAAAATGCTCAGGGAAATTTCCCATCTCAAAAGCAGGACAGAAGACGCAGGAAGGAAAGTGTGGCTCAAAACAAATCTGAAATCAAAGTGGATTATTTTGCAGCTGCTTCTTTGTTTAGCTCTGGCATGCGCCTTCTTGTACAATCCAATAAAGGAGTCATAAAACCCCAAAAAAGACACAGACTAAATCCAGCCTCCTTACTATTCAAAGAAAATTATATGCCAACATTGGAAAATGAGAGCTTTTCATCAGCAGGTAAGGTTTCAGAAGGGATGTCTATCAGTCTCTCATCTGGATGAATCAGTCCTTTAACCATCGCAGGTCTCGAGGAACTGTAAGCAAATCAAGAGTCTGAACACAATGGCTGCACAAGCAGCTCAGGTCTGATTTGTTTAAATCAAATTTGATAAGTAAGAAGTACTTCTGTTCACCCTATGTAATAAAAACATTAATAAACGAGTGTGGTTCTGTTGCTCAGGGAGACCTGGACCCTGTACTTTATGGACAACTTTTACTGTAGCCCATTTTTTTATAAGTATAGATAAATATCTCTCAAAGTCACAAAACCCCCTTATTTATTCCACAGGATATTCATGTCTAGATTTGTGTTAAGAAAGCAGAACCAAAAACCCAAAGGAAATAATATATAAACTAGCTTTCTTAAATCCACAAATGCAAAGCAGTTCACGTACCAAAGCAAACATTATTGTCATACAATTTTGATGGGGGGGGGGGCAAAAAATCCACAGTTGCATAAAGACACCCCAATAGTGTCGTTCCAGCATTTAAATAAAGACCCCACTTGCAAACCATTTGATTTATTTTGGATGAAAACCCATTTACACCTATTTCACCTTAGTTTGAACCATAACATAATTTTACGTAAGTAGGACGCATGCTCTCTCTTTGTGCCGTGATCAGCAAAGGTTCTCAGATACAAAGAGACGCTGTATTTAAACATGAAAGAGAATGTGAACCCAGCCAGTATTAAAGAGAGACTTTCTGAATAATTTACACACACACTTTCAAGCTCCTGCATATGCTTAGACTATCAAGTAGGCATTTATAATAATAGATGCAAAGTAGTTTCTTTTCCTCTATCACTGAAAGTGGAACTGGCAGAAAGCAAGAGAAGCAGAAATAGAAATCATAATTTTAATGGTTTTATCCTGCTGACGGTGCCACGTCGGCAGCTGCCATCTCTGCCTGCCCCCCCTCTGGCCATGGGGTGACCATGGACTCAGTCTTCCTACTCCTGAGAGCTCCCCCTTTTCCTAAAAGATCAGTCTCTGAATATTTGGCCTTGATGCTCTAATGAAACAATTCCCTTCTATACATTGTGTTGATATGGGAAATTTCAGGGGGACACCCCACCCCAATACTCTAACATTAATATGAATACCAAATTCCATCACAGGGCTGATATCCCATGGCCTGGGAAACATCCCTGGATCATCTTTTGAAAGAACAAAGAAAAAGAGCATGTACCTCAGTGTAATGACCCAATGTGTCATTAAGGAAGGACAAAAGAAGACATTAGGAGCAACAAAACTGTGTGTAGGTTCTGCTTTTAAAAGAGAACTGGCTCAGTAACAGCTGGAGAAAGCAAAAATTTAATCAAACAACAGACTTTTCCATTCATCTAAGCGAGAAGAAAAGTCCCCAAGCAGCACATGAACCTTTATGAACACATTCCTTCTCCTTCCCAAGGCAGTGCCTCTTCCTTGGTGTCTCCAATGGACAAACCGTGAAGCAAAACGCGCAGATGGAAGAGTATTACTCTAAAGGGAGCTGTTTTGCTGAAAGAACTGAGGAACAAATAAACGGAGTGTGACCCCGCTGAAGCTGTGCGCTGCCTTTTGTACGCCCAGACCACACAAAACCACGGACTGAGGATTTTTAGCCTATTTGGAAATAATTCTAGTATCTCTTACTCGTTTTAAAACCAACACTGGAGCTGGTAGCGGGTGTGCATTAAGGTGAGATCTTTGAGACGCGGAGCCAGCACTTACAGAGCTGAAGCAATATAAGGATAGAGTGAAAAAGTGAGATTTATGGTGCTCTACAGACCAGCAAACACAAGCTGCCTCAAACTGCAAAGACTGCAGACATTTATCAGTCCTGAGGCTCAGCCTGTGCCGGGAACAGCAGCCTGGGAGAAGGCAAACTTCTTCCTTCTGCCTGAAAAGACGCCAAGAACTCAGTTTGATTTACCGTGTAGAGTTCATTCAAGACCTTCATCAAGTCTTCCTGGAGCTGCAATCCCACTTCCTTGCTCTGCAACAAAACAGAGAAATGAAAGTTAATTGGGGAAGACAGCAAAAAGGTGGAGGAAGTGAGCATGCTCCCCAGCTACAAACAATTTCGGCTCAATTAAGCAGCGCTATTTAGGCTATAAATCCAATGACTGCCCAGCCCAGAGCCACTTATGGTCAAACTGCACAAACAATACCAAGAAACTGAAACGTTACGTATGCATTTACAGTGTGGAGGCAGGGCAAATTCCAGAGAATGCAAAGTTTTTATTAATAAAAGACATGCAGGTGAGTAATTGGAGAAGTCAAAGAAGAGAGCAGATGTCTCATCTCTCTACACGAACATTTCTATTCACAAAAAAGCAGGCGGGTCTAAACATTCATAATCTAATAACTGTTTTCTCCACATTTTCCCCACTAATTAGAAAGCACAAATGCTTCTACTGCTACATGTAACAAGAACAACATTATTCTGTTTATATAGATTTTACTCAGTCACAACCTACTAAGGCAGCATTTGCCTGATTGAACCTTCCTGCTCTGCATGTTAGAAACATATAATATCTACTGGGTCAAGCAAATTTGATAGGTTCAAGACTATTTATGCCTACAAAGTCCAGGAAAAGAAAAAGATGGAGACAAATCCACACTTAACCCAGCATCTCTGCCTAAGTAGTCAAATAGCGTTAAGGCAAGAGGAAAAAAACACCAAACCAAAACATACTGATAAATTAAAAAGCAAAAGGAGAAAAATGATGTAATTTAATTTTAAATTATCCTTTTTTGACTACCATCCAGTTCAGCAGTGCTGAGTTTACTGTGTTTCTGAGATGCTACCTGTTTTATTATGGACCATTTATGTCTGCTGTGGCCCATTCAGACCAGTGTTGGTGGTGCAACGGGATGTACAAGCAGAACCATCTCAGGTCGGGTCCTCGGCATTTCCATACGCTCCAGCCCCGTGTTCCCAAACCTGCTCCCCAGGAGGCCAGAGGTGCTACTGGAAAAACCAGTGTCTGACACAAATGCTGACAAAGGGGAGCATCCTGCTTTTTCTGAGGAGTCTTTAACTCAAAGGAGGGGAAAAAAGTTGGCGATTCCCAATCTCCAGGAGAGTTTGCCGAAACGAGACCTACGGTTTTTCCATCTCTGGAAGCAGAAGAATATGCTGGAGCTGCTGCTGGTCACTGGGGGGAGACGGGTCGCCAAGACTTTATGACTGCCTTTTTTCTCAACGCTAGAGATGATAAATGGAAGTGACTGGCTGGGTCTGCTTTAAATGCCCCGAGCACTGAACTTTTCACACACAAGGAGCTTTTCCACAACACGCTTCACTGCGCCGCTTAAACTGCCTGGACCAGACCAATCCTCTGCCCTTCACCCGCCTCAATTCAGCCCATTTGCTTATTTCTTGCATAAAATTGCTCATTCGCTGGACAAACTGCTGAAGCATCAATTATGCGAAATAGATTAAAATGAATATTTTAATGCATATTCAGGTTGAAGAAGAAAAGGAGAAGTGTAAGCGCCAAATTGTCAAATCACAAAACGCTTTGTGCTTCCAAATGAGCTCTCGAGAAAGGACCTGCCAGATTGTTGGGCTGGAAACACCCTTACGTGGAGATGAAGGTAAGACAGATCACAGGTGACATGAAAACAAGACCTGTGCAATGAACACTGTTAAATTAATGCTGCTCCCCATACTGATTCCATCAAAAAAATAAGGTTTAGGAGAAAAAAAGCTGAGCTAGTTGACCCTGATAAATGAAAATACCTGGGAGGACGCAGAACGGTTACCTTGGGAAAGTCAAAAGTCCAATAAGCCTTGGACATCAGCAAGAAAGTTGTTAGAATCATAGAATCATCTGGGCTGGAAGGGACCTCCAAAGGCCATCTAGTCCCACCCCTCTGCAGTCACAGGGACACCCCCAACTCAACCAGGTTGCCCAGGGCCTCCTCGAGCCTCCCCTTGAATGTCTCCAGGGAAGGGGCCTCAACCACCTCCCTGGGCAAACTCTTCCAGTGCTCCACCACCCTCATTGGA
>JAOQGH010000013.1:5157089-5169565 GCA_025769975.1 Gallinago jamesoni | reverse complement strand
CCCCCCCCCCCCCCCCCCCCCCCACAATCTTCAGGACTCAGCTCCAACAAAAAGAATCACAGGTCAAAATAGCTTATGACAATATTTATCAATTAAAATGAAATAATAACAACAACAACATAACTGAAGTCCACACAACCCAAACGTTTCGCTGATCCCTCCCTCCCAGCCTCTACCATCACTCCTTTAAAGAAATCAGTTCACTTTAAAGAAATCTGTTCACTTTAAAGAAAACTGAAGTTGAACTTCAGAGCTTGATTTCCCCCTAGACTGTTCCTGACCCAGCTCAGCGTTAACTGTAAATTTTGAGAATTACAAGCATGGACATACCCGCTGCTCCCTGCCCTGCTCCTCCAAAAGATTCCAGTTATGAACATCTGTTGTTTACAAGTGCTCAGCCCGGAGGTTGCCAGACTTATTCTGCATCTTCTACTTCAAGGCAAAAGCTGCCAGAAAGCCATCTGAATTTCATGCTGGGATATCCTGGACATTCAGCTCTCCAGCTGACAATTGCTACTCAGTATCCTGCTTCCAAAGATTATTCTGATTTAAAACATGGCCTTAAAATAGCATTGTCTTTTCTTTTTTTTTCCTCCCTCCCCCCCCCCTTTTTTTTTTTTCTTTCTTTTTTTTTTTCCCCCCAGTTTCTTCCTTGAAAAAGAAGGTGGCTTGCCATGGTTTTTATATATAAATTATTAACAGATTATTTGAATAGGCAAATGCCTTTAGAACAAAATCGGATGACCTAGGAGAGCTGAAGCCTGGAGTTCCAGGTTGCAGGGTGTTGGAGCTGTAGGAGAGCCTTCCTCTGAGGATCAGACCTGCACCCAGCTCTGTTCCTGCAGGAACCCCCAGGACGCATCCAGAGGGTGGTACTCAATGGCTTTAAGTCCAGCTGGAGAGCAGTGACAAGTGGTGTCCCTCAAGGGTCCCTGCTGGACCGGGACTGTTTAAGAATAAGTTCTTTCCAATGAGGGTGGTGGAGCACTGGAAGAGGTTGCCCAGGGAGGTGGTTGAGGCCCCTTCCCTGGAGACATTCAAGGAGAGGCTCAAAGAGACCCTGGGCAACCTGGTCTAGTTGGGGGTGTCCCTGCTGACTGCGGTGGGGTGGGACTAGATGGCCTTTGGAGGTCCCTTCCAGCCCAGATGATTCTAAGATTCTATGACCCCCACCCCAGACGCCTGCTGAGATGGGTGCTGGGATGTAACTGCTGCACAACAGACCTCACATGAGGTGGATCTTTAAGGAGCGATGACTCCACTAAACCTGTGACCAACAAGCTCTTGTAACACCAGGAGTTACAGGACTTGGGCTGTGAAATGCCTTTTCCCCCCCCTCCAGTCCTTGCATCTTGTGCAGGGATATTTACTAATGGGTACTGAGAATTCTTAGCAAATAGGTACTTTTTTTTATGACTATTCTCCTTAATGGTCTGTTCTAATTGAAAAACCATTTTTAGAAGAGACTAGGCAAATAGAGGCCTAACAGCCACGGTGGAGTAGTTAAAAGCCAGTAAAACCTGGGATATATCCAACTGTCATCAACTCCTGCGTCACCTTGGCTAAACCAATCTGTTCCCCTTCTTCGAAGGCAGAAAATGAGAATAACACACACCTACCTCCGCAAATCATTTTGAGATGCTCCTGTAAAGCTACCTCCAAACTGTGCAATGTGCGAGCACCCTTTAAGCCCATCCCTGCCCATGGGGTTTGCTGTCGAGACCCAACCACCGACACTTCAACCCCCCTATGGAAAAGGCAGCCACCTGAGCCGCTTACCCTCTGGCGTGGCCACATCTAAGAGAAATAAACCCCCTGCAAGGCATTTGTTGGAAACCCCACAGGAGCCCACACCTCCCACTGCCCTCTCCTGTAAGCATCTGCTTTTACCAGCTCAGAGATGGACGGTGGAGGAAGCCACACGATCCAATTCCAAGGGTCAGACTGAAGCCTCCTGCCCCTGACGGCATTCCCTTAAATGAACACACGGAGAGCAACCTGGCAATGCCATAATAGCTATGGGGTATGAAAGCACATGCAAATTACAGGTTACTGCCTGACTGATTTCCTCCTTGACAGTGTGTTATGAGATCTAAAACCAGCGAGTGACATGGTAAGCACTCGCTGAATGATATGGTACCTCCCGACGTAATTACCATGTTATGGGAAGAACATGCTATTACTGTATATTTATAGGGTCACAGCCAGGCAATTACAGAGTGGCCACCCGCCCGTGCGCATCTCGTAGCGTGTAATACCAGGCTCCTCGGGAGAGATCTGATGGTTGGCTTCGATCAAATAGTCTTTTGGGGGCTTCCAAACGGGATTACAGCTTCAGCGGCCGCGGAGAAGTTCCTCGCTGCTCTTCAGACAGAGCGGTGTCGGGGAGAGGTAGTTAGAATTGGAATTGCTTCCTTACTGATCCCTGTGGCATTCTGACACGCTTCTGCCTGTTCCAGCCAGCAGACGGAAAGGACCAGAGGAGGAAGAGCTGGAGCTGCCCAGGACAGAGGGCTTTATCCCCATGTGCTGTGCCAGACACTGCCCACACACCCAGCAGCCCCTCCCCCCCCCCCAAGTTGTTTTTCCCCCTTATTTCCACTCTTCACCAAATTAATAACTTGGCACGTTTGGGACTCAAACCTTGCAGGGGTAACATATTCCAAGAACAAGATGTTTATCTGCCAGGAGCTCCCTGCTGCTAATGGCTCTACAACCAGGACCCTGAGCAGCATTATCCCTCTTAGCAAAGACCAGCAAAACTGGTGCTCAGGAACAAGTTTTGGAATATTCCAAGCAATGCCCTGGACTTGACCAGAAAGACAAGGACACTTAATTCAGAAATTCAAGTGAAAATTTTATGAGCTTATGAAATTCAATTCAATTCAAGCTACACTCAATAGCTATAATATTTGAGGGCAATTTTGTCCGGATCCAACTTCAAAAAGCTTATCTAAAATACAAACAGCTCAAAAACCAGGGGCAGGGGGCAGTGAGGAAAATACATTAGAACAAACAAACAAACAATGATAAAAACCCAGCAGTATCACAGCCAGCATACTTAATTCACATGAAGCATGACACCAGGGGGGATTCTGGTGGATTCAACTCTGGTAAAAACTTCCACATTAAAAATTCGCTCTAAATCTCAAAATAGGATGTAAGCTATATACACCTTTCCAACACTGAAAGCTGAGTACAAAAGTGTTTCTGATGTTTCACATCACATAATATAAAGGAAAACACCTCAATTTTCACCAGGAATAACAACAAAATAAACTGAAAAAGACCAATCATAATGCAGAAGAAAATTATAGTTCAAGACATCATTTTTTTATTGCCCTCTTGAAGGCATATGCAGAATATGCTCAGCTTAGAGTTACAAGAACACTTTCACTGTAAAAGAAAAAAATAAATACTTAAGACAATTACAGCTCCATAAATATGCAGAGTAACTCTTCTCCAACCTGTCAAATGGCTGTGCTGGGGAGCTGTGCTTTCCTGACAATGCCACACAATGTGTGTTTTTAAATGAGAACTAAAAGATAAATGACATCAAAGCTGTACAGAAAGGAAACTAAAATGGTGCCGGCTTAATGGCTTTCACAAAAAGAGCTTCTGGTGGCAAGGGAAAGCTGATACATCCCCACATCCCTGCGAACACAGCAACAACAGAAAAACAAAAACACGGATAATGGCCAGCCCCAACTGATGCTAAAAGTGACCCTGGGCTTTGGGCGGAGGCAGACCCAGATGGATCCTCTCAGGGCGATCTGTCCAAGGCAGGAATGATTCAGCCCCAAAAGCTGCTCTTGCTCCATGTTTTCCCCAGCTGCTGCCCTGACAACAAAACCCCACCAGCTCCTGCGCCGCCCAGACCAGCCACAGCAGCCACCTCCTCCATGCAGCCAGTACCAGCCCCTTCTTCACCCCCAGGTCCTCTCCTACACTCCCTTCCCAGGAAAAGCCCCTGTCCCTTCCTCTGGGCAGGAGCAATAGTAAATCTGAAGGCTTTAAATCCATGGAACCACATTTGATATGCGTTAGTCATAGAATCATAAAATGGTTTGGGTTGGAAGGGACCTTAAAGCCCCCCCAGTGCCATCCCCTGCCCTGGGCAGGGACACCTTCCACCACACCAGGTTGCTCCAAGCCCCCTCCAGCCTGGCCTTGAACCCCTCCAGGGATGGGGCAGCCACAGCTTCTCTGGGCAACCTGGGCCAGGCTCTCACCACCCTCACACCAAACAAGTTCTTCTCCACATCTCATCTTCATCTCCCCTCTTTCAGTGTCAAACCCTTCCCCCTTGCCCTAGCACTCCACTTCCCGATAAAGTCACCCCAACTCAAACAGCTAAACAGGGAAAAACCAAAGCAGCATGGTCAGCATCGTGTAAATGATGCTTCAAGCAGGTGAGACCATCTTCTATAAGGACATCTTTAAATTTTAACTGAGTGCCACCAGCTTAGTACCTAGGGACTCCCCTTCCCAAATGGCACAGCTCTGCTTGGGAGTACCATTGCCACGTATCTCCACTGTTTAGAAGTGATAGTAGCAGAGATACAACTCTCTTAAACCCTACCCTGAGGATGCATAGGACACTGAAAACAGAGTGCTGCAATGGCAAATCACGGCATACAACAGATTAGCACAGTTACTCTTAAAAAAACAGACCAAAGCCACTGGCACTGAAGGAAATCTTGGCTTTCTCCATCAAATCTGGTGTAGAGCTTTGCCCACCTTCCCAATAACATTACTCCTTTTACCATTCCATTCCCTACTGCCAACTTATGACCTACCAGGAATTACAGAAATGAAGCCGGCAACCAGGCTACGCTGAGACATGAAATGGGTTCTGTGTTCAGCACAAACTTGGGAAACATGTGATTCTGACATCCACGACAGGGCTGGTGCCCACATTCACTGTACCGGCTCGCTTTTGCATTCCTACCCTTGCAACCAGGGGGGAAAAAAAGGGGCAAAAACAAAAAGCAAATACTCTACTTGAATTGCTGGTCTTTGGTGCTCCTAGTTTTAGCCAGGAATCTCTCAGCCAACTTCTCCAAATTCCTTGAGTAATCCATCTCAATCTCTGCCTTCTTGCGGAAGAAATCCTGCAAGTCCTGCAGTAACTGGACCCGAAGCTCACACTGCTGGTCAAGGCATTTCAGCTGCTCTACCAATTGGGCACGGATCTCTGTAACAAATAAAAGCACTACAGATTAAACAAAATCCCATTAGACAAAACACCATAAAAATTCTCCAGTAAAATATACTTAATAATATGTTCCCTCATTAGTCATACGTCAGCAAAGCTCCGTTACGATTAACCGTATCTGCAGACAGAAGGCGATTGCATTTCGGATGCACCGGTGGCAGGAAGGGCACCCAATAACCTGCGATTTTGTGCACACATCGACAAGGAAAGCTTTACTGCCCCAGAGAGCATCAATTGCAAGCGTCAAGTGCGTTTCTGGCATCCAGAAGAGGTGGTCACTGCCTAAAAATGTACTGAATCTCAGTCTGGAAAAAGGACCGAATGCTGCAATACCCCACGTCAGCTCCGAAAATCACTTTGGGGAATTTCTATCAAATTCCTTCACAGGCTACTCTTGATGCAGAAACAAGACATTGCACATACTGGGGCACTCCCCAAAGGCACCAATTTCGGATTATTCCAGCTGTGCAGCTCATTATAACCCAAGCCATCCAAACAGATAAAGACACCCCTTTGGAGAGCCAACGTGACAGCACCTCCCGCTAGGGAATTAGCTCCAGGAAGACTATTTTTTATTCTTAAAATACCTGCAAGTAACATATCTATGCTGATAGGACCCATAAAGCACATAGATATAGGTGTTAATATTATTATTATACATAATTGTTACTGAAGAGATTTATTTGTATTAACACAATATTTTACAAACAGGTTTCAAACATTTTGCAAATATGAAAAGTTCCCACATTAGCCCTTCAAGCCGGGGTGTTCCTCTCCTTATCTTACTTTGAATTTGAGGGACAGAGCAGTGAAAGGACTTGCTCACGGTCAAACAGAGCACGAAAACACAGAAATGTGCCAGTCTCAGTCTAAAACCACAGAAATATTCAGTGATGCAGACAGTAAAGGTTATTTGGCTTTTACACAGGCAATAAATTCAACATGAAAACAATAAAATATGCACTTTCATCTAAAGGTTTGTGGGCACTCAGACTTTAGAGGTGCCCGCTACTGCTTGACTGTTACTGCTGCTCTTTCCAAAGGTTTTCAGGGATGTGCTGGTCCAAGCTGAGTTCAGAATCAGCAATAAAATAAGTACCATTCAGGTTTTCAGCATGGGCAGCTTTGTTTGTATCTGCGCATCGCAGCTGCAGGCACCCCCAGCATCGGCACCGCAACTGAACACGGGGAAGTGTCATTTCCCAAAGGCAATTTTTTAATCCCCTACTTCACCGCTAATTCCTGAGATACATAATAATAGAGGGCAGCTTGGCCTCCTCGCTGTGCCTGTCCCTTTGCCCAGAAAAAGCATAACCATCTGGGCCTGCGGGCGCTTTCCTCTTGCCATACACCCTGAGCATCGGTTGCTGACACCTCCAGGAACAAACAGTTTCCAGGGGGGGGTCCAGGATTTGCAATAAAGAAAATGTGCATATTTGTTTTGGGGACTCCAAAACCCAGACCAGGGTATACAAATATGGCTATCTAGGTACTCTTGCCAAACAAAACAAACAAATAAACAAAATTGGAAAAAACGTGGGGTTTTCAAGCTTGAGGATGACTGTGATGAGCGCTGTGGTTTGGTGGTACCGCTGCTGGGAGACTGTAGCACCCCTGGGGTTCTGCATCTCAGCATCTCATCCCTATCTCCGGGTGGGATACTTCACACCCCGCTCTCCTGCTGAACAGCGGCAAGAAGGAAAAACCTTTTCCTTTAGTAAGAAATGCCATACCAGCACTTTTTCTTATATCTCAAGCCGGTGTTTTTGTGGGGTGCAGTGACAGCTGATGGGGCTGCCCGGGGGGAGCAACACCCCACTCGGCCCCAGCTCATCGGGCCCTCGGTGCTGGGGGGGGAGAAGGGCAGCCCTGCTCATCTTTCAAATACACACCGCCCAGTCCTTCGCCACAAAATAAAATCAAGAATGCAGGAATTTCCTGAGGCTTACTGGGCTTTCTAGAGTATAAAGTGTCCGCTTGTTTTCCCATTGCTTACACAAGCAAAAGATTATTTTTTTTTCCCCGGACTCACTGGGGGAACACACCAGGGCAGAGCCAGGGGCTGGGGGCTCCAACCCACCCGTCACTGCGTTACACAGGACCTTCTCCTGTCTGCAGTCACAACCACCACTTCAGTTTTGCATTCACTGCTTTCTTTTCATTTTCATCTTTTCATTTACACGGGTTATTAAGTCAACAGCCACTTTAAACACCAAAAAGCTTTCCTCCTCCTTTCCTTCTCTAAAGCTTGTAGACCTTGGCGATCCCACCCATTGTGATCGCTCAAGACAAGGAACAGCATCCTAAAGACTCCACTCCTGCTGCCAATGTTCCAAGTTAATTCACCTGAAGGTGAATAAACACCTTTAGTTCAAGGTCAGGATCCCTGTAGAATTAGGATTAAAGACCAGGTATTCTTATTCTCCACACTAAGCCTTGCCCCGTATTGCAGAGCCCTTTCTATTGTATTTCAGGCTCACGTGGCTGACAACTGCATAATTAAAACATGCCTGGTAGCAATAGAAAAGTTTTCCATCCGTTTATAACAAATCATTTACTGACTTCCATCACCAGATCGTAAAGTCCCCTAGGTCACAGAGGGACAGAGCATTGTACAATGTGAGACATTAGAATAATTTTACTTGTACCCTTCTTGCAACTACCTTTTCAGCCTTCCCTGTAGCACTCAGCCGGCACGTCTAGTTTTTAATGAATTCAAAGGGTAAGGAAGGATCTTCAGCCTTCTGCATTTTAGTCACATTTATCATTGCCAACATTTATAATCTATTTGACTTTTTTCCCCCCTTTTTCAACTCTGAAGAATATAAAGTATTAATAGGCACACACGATACTGTGTTATCATGAAGGTAATTGTCCCTGAATAAAATGCTGGTATTTAAGTGATGGGGCCTCTAATGCTTCCATGGAAAAGGTCATCACTGGTAGTTTCCAGTAGCAGGTTAAGAGAAATGCTACCTTTTAAGCTACCACCGAATCTGGTCATACCTTTAAAAAATATGGATGATCTTCATGCATTGAGTGGTCCTGCTTTAGAGAGCCCACAAATTTAAACTGGATGAGTGACCGGGTGGCTCGTTACATGACCATTGCGAGGTCGCAAAACACTCCTACCTTACAATCTTGAGAAGGATTCACTAAATGAAATTAATAGCAGGTTAGCCTTTCATTTTAAAATGTGATACTTTCTTTACACCGGAGCGGATTATAAGAATTGTGGTGCGATTATGACCTTACTCAACTGTGGGGGCTTCCCAAACTCCACCAAGGAGGAGAGGGTTTCTGCAAAGCTCCTGGCAGAGACCTGTGCTAGCATGACAGAACTGCTCAGAGCAGACTGCAACTACACCCGGACCTTCTACAGCACATAATGTTCAGCTTCTGAGAAAGAATTTACCAAAACGTTTTTCTTTGAGGCTTAGGCATCCTATACACTAAAGGTGGAAGTAAGGGAACACAGGAAATTCTGTACCAAGGTGTTGGTTCTTCAGTAGGTGATGTAGAGGGCCAGAAGGATGGACTCAAACCCGGGAGACCTCCTTGCCCAGCATCTCACACGCTCTGAGCAGAGTTCCTGCTCCAAGCAGGACCATCTCCCTGGGCAGGGTTTCAAGCTCTTCCCAGCGATAAGGCCTTTAACTGCTCCGACTGGATAACGACACGGTGAATCACAGCCTGCACGGCACCGAGCACCAGGAGAAGGCACGAGCACCCCGAGCTGCTTTCCAGTATCTGGCTGCATCTCCACGGATCTGCTCTGTAGCTTTCCCAAGATGTTCCCACCCCTATCCCAAATGCCACGCTGTGTAAAAAAGATGACAGGCTTGGGAAAGGAGTGGGATGACAACAAAACAGAACCACCAACCCCCAGCTCCCGCCCAGATTAAACAGCAATCCTCTCACCCACACAAATCCGCTCCGACTGCCGGAGAGAACTCCAAAACCGTCCGTGCTCTCGCCTCGACGGAGTGGTCCCCCACGGCTGAGGACCTCCCATGTTAGGACCATGGAAGCTCAATGGAAGCAGGAGGCACATCAGAATAAAGCAAAACTGAATCAAGCCACGACCAGGAAGGTGGAAGTCAGCAGATTCAAAACCTTCACGTGTAGCTCGGTTGCCCCTGATTTCTCAGGGCCCTCGCCCAGCACAGAAGCAGCAATTACGCTGAAGGATTGGAAGCCACCAAGCATTAAATTGCACGCGTGGCTCTAACAATATCTTATCTTTTAGGCTACTCAGCAGCGTATGAAAGACACAGCAGCCCAAAAGGAGGAAAATCCCCACTTTGTACAGAAGACGGGAGCAGTGATTTCAGACCTGGCGCCTCGCCTGCGATGAGCTCCTTAAATCCCTGTCTCCCAAGAGCTGCCACGCTCCTTAAATTCCTGTCTCCCCAAGGCCAGAGTCAAGTGGCAGCGGCTCAGCATCCACCTGCCCCTCTTTGCCCAACCCACCCAGGTTTAGGTTAAAATTACCATTTAGTTTGAAGTTAACACTCCATTGGGCTTCAAAAAATTCAAACCAACCAACACTCCAGCATCGAGTATAAGTCAAAACCATTGAAATATATAAATAAGCTTGGGAGAATGCTTTCGATGACGTGTTTTGACATATTCCCAGCACATTACTAATTGCTCAGAATTGTTCACGTTTCCCCTTGCCATCATACATAAGAAAGGCTCTATTCCAAAAGTGAAAGGTTTTGTAGCTTGGTGAAAACAGCCTCAGTATTTTGGTAGATGATTACAAACAGGGCTGTGACAAACGACAGACAAGAGCTCCATAACCCTGACTGCGGCTGGGAGGCTTCATGGCTTAGAAAAGCCTTTTTACAGTAACAGTGAGAATTTCATGGAACAAAGTCCGTTGCAAGCTGAAAGCTGTCGATCACAGCAGCCTTAAAAATCTCACTGGACATCTTAAAAGGAGGCTTTGAAGTGAACATGATATAAGAGGAGGAAATACAGTCTTTTGTTTAAGAGCAGAGCCAGGAGGGAGATTCAGGTTCATAACGCTGTCAGAAACTGCATGCCCTGGAAAAGGTACGTTTTCCTTTACAAAACAGGGTATTCTTTACCCATTTGAAAAATATTACTATTGAGTAATACACATTGACAAGAATGCCCTTAGAATTACAAAGACATAAACAGAATTGTAGGAGACAACAACTGATTGCTAGAGCTGTTTGAGGTGTAAAATGAGCGGATGACGTTTTGCATTAGCGAGGGGAGAGAAGAGGAGGCGAGACATGCTTAAAAGCAAGAATTAAGGCGAGCCTCAGTGAAGTACTGAGGACTCTCATCTTTCATTTTCATACCTACATCACACTACATTTGCATTGCTAATTACTTGGGTCTACCAGCTTTTTCTAGGCACAACACCAGTGTCACTTCGGAGAGCGAGGAGCCGGGGCTCTCTGCCTTTGCTGCAGAGGGTAACGCCTCCTGCTCAACTGGGAGCTTGAAAATCTTAAAAATATAAGCACCCTTCAAGTAGAATCCCATTGAACACGACAAGCCTGTACGTTGTTTTTCCAGACCCATACAACAACAACAAAAAGGCTCATCTGCAATTCACAGACTGCAAACTGATGCAAGGCTTCAGATCTGCAAAGCTTTTAAATAAATGGCCAAAATTATGCAATTAAACATGTTGACAAAGTTGCCAAGGCATTTAATCCATGCAGAACTCAAATTAAATATTTAGATTTTTTTTTTTTTTTGTCTAATGAAATAGCTACATTAGCCTCCTTTGCTATTATCAAAACACAGCCCGCGCTGTTGACTTTTCAGGGAGGATGTTTAAAAACAGAATCCAGATTAAATTACCCGGTGCAGGGACTCACTGCCCTAATTCCAAGCGCAGAGCCTGGGTGACTCCTCCCGTGTCAGGCAAAGTCCTTGTCTCAGTAACTAACCCCTGATAAAGATTAACGTGCCTGAACCCATCAGGCAATATTGTATCTTTACATGCTACAACTGTTTACTCCAACCAAATAAAAGTTTATCAATACAGGCACCCACACACAAGCAGCGGGAGCATTAGAACTTCTTCTACCCCTGGGAAGCTTCACAGCTATTCTAGGATTGTCCGTGCTCAGTTAAAGGTTTTCCCCCAGATGACATCAAGCCAAAAAAAACCCCAAAATCTCAGACAAACCTTTGCTTACACTTTCCCATTTTCTGAATGGTAGAGAAAATTCTATGGGCAAGAAGTAGAACTATGTTTTATCACTGGTTTGCAGTGTGGATTTGGGCAATAAACGATTTAAAAGTCATTTTGACACATGGACCGTTAGTGTAATCAAAAGCAATTCACACACATCCCCCCCCGGTTCGTATTTTCGGTGCTCAGAAGACAGCTGGAGGTGACCATCTCCTTGTAGCCTCCAGGAACGAGCATCCCCAGCGCTCCGGGAGGCAGAGATCACTTTGGGCCCATTAAACAACCTGAAATAATACCTTCTCCAAACAACTTTTTAATAGTTATTTACCCGGCTCCCTCTCATGCCGGGTGACGAAGCCAAAAACATTCAGCAGATTTTTGGCCAAGTGTTAACGCAAGGGGTTTTTTTTGTTGTTTTCCTGCTGTAAATGCTCTTTTCCCTTCTGGCCCTGGACACTCCAAGTCTCCCTGAAGCCCCAGACTCTGGTCCTCTTCATCACTCTCTCCTACTGACCGCTCAAATCTTCCTCCCGGGAAGAAGAGATCCTTTCCTCAACCCCTGCTGTGTTCAGCACACAGAGAGGCTGTTGGCAGCGCGAGGAGCCGGGACGTGTGCTCCCAGTTATAGGAAGTCAACAACAGATAATCAACGCCGTAAGGAATAAAGCTAAGCACATGCTGGACACATTTTCAATCACATTCCTCCTGATTTCTCACGAAACCAAGGCTACCACTAAACTGTAAGTTTTTAGATCCTTTCTGGGAACGAGGACAGGAGTGGGGATTTCTACTGGGTATTGCACAAGGCGCTCACGCTCCAGGGAAAAGCAATTTAACTCCTGCTTCCCCACCAGCCCTGGGTCCTCCCTGTCCTCCCCAACCACCCTCCCTTTCCAACGTGGGCCTTGCTGCCCAGCATGCTATTGACCACTACTTAACATTTCACACACCTCAAGAAAATATGAATTGCAGAATGGTTTGGGTTGGAAGGGACCTCAAAGCCCCCCCAGTGCCACTCCCTGCCCTGGGCAGGGACACCTCCCACCACACCAGGTTGCTCCAAGCCCCCTCCAA
>JAOQGH010000013.1:5111108-5156989 GCA_025769975.1 Gallinago jamesoni | reverse complement strand
AGGTTGCTCCAAGCCCCCTCCAACTTGCCCTTGAACCCCTCCAGGGATGGGGCAGCCACAGCTTCTCTGGGCAACCTTCTCCCAGAAGGAATGACATATCAAGCTTGAGGAAGGCTCACAAACAGCCATCATCCTGGGCTTCCCTAGGGAGCATGACTGCGAGAATTAAATCGGACTGACCAGAAAGTGTGGGAAATGTGCAGAACCACCCTTCAGAACCAGGTTAATTCATTTGCAAGCAATGAGCCGCCGGGGCGTGGGGCAGAGGGAGGGGAGCCAGGGACTCCCGGCTCCTCATTTCAAAACAGGAGGAGATTTGAATGAAGAATGTGGTACCGCAGTGTTTCACGCTGCACAAAGGAAGTTAAATTCCTCTGTGAAGGGAGAGGCTGGCACTTGCTTTGAACAGAAATGTCTATTTATTCTAGACTGGAGATCCATCAGGAGGAGACGGCAGAACAGGTCCCCGAGACAAAAGCCGAGTTAAGATGCTGCCAACCCAGCTGAGCTCCAGTGGCACAGAGGGTTCAGAAACCACTGCACAGGACCAGCTTCATTCATCTCTTGATGCTATCACCAGTGTGCTCCACAGAAAGCAGTTTGGAAGACCCCATGTTATTGACAAAATCCAGAAAAAAAAAAAAAAAAAAAAAAAAGAAAACACCCAAGCAGCTAGAACTACCTCCTGAAAGCCCTGTGAAGCAGGAGATGTAGGGTCATTGTGCATCTCATCCTTCTGCAGTGTCTAGTGCTTCTGCTACACACCACGAACAAAACGCCCTGAAAAACTAGATTGTAAAATGTAGAATTATCAGCATCATCTTGGGTTTCAGCTCAGATGTGACAAAAGACTAAGAGGGCTGGTTACCTCAGTTTTGCCCAGTGGATGAAGAACCAGCCTCGGTCTTTGCCATGAGGTACCCAACACCAGAAGGGGAGAGGAATCTCGTGCTCCTGCCACCTCACTGAAGGCTTTTCCTGCCCCCACCTTCACAGGCAGTGTCAGGTACCTGCAGTACCACTACAATCCTTCTACCATCCAAGTAGGACACCTAATTTCCATTTCAAACACTCCTACTCTTTTACCAAATTATTCAGCCTGTGCTTCACTTTCTCCGTTTATAAAACTGTTCCCGAGAGCTCTGGGAACACTCAAACCTCAAGCCTAAGCAGCATCCAGATGCACAAATGCTCATTTCTCCACTCCCCAAAACACTTCCCTCCAGTGATGGATAGCTCAAAAATATTTGGTTGTCCTTTTTTTTTTTTTCTTCCTTCCTGCCCCAAATCTGTCAATACTCTAAATTGACAGATACTCTAAATCTAATACTCTAAACTTTCTAAACTCAGAAAGGTGGACTTCAGGAGGAAGAATATTTTTTCTTGTTCTTCTCATTTTGAAAAATATTTCTGACTTATTTCTCCCCAGTGTTTTTCTCGTAGTTGCTGCTGTGCTTTCCTGGCCTATTTTAGAATTAATTTCTCTTTGGAGCTCCCCAGCAGCCCTCCAGGACCACTGTCCCCCCTCCTGAAGCTCACTTCCCTGCTACCCAACCCAGAGGGGCTGTTTCCTACCAACAGCTCCAGCCCAAGGCTCTGCCTCCGAATCCCTTTTAACCGAGCATTAAGATTTCCTCTACCAGTGGTGATTAAAACAGAAGTGAAACAACTGCTTCTTTTGCCTTCCAAAATTTTCTTCTTGAAGAGTTTCAGCTGCATTATGTCAAATATTGTGAGGGGTTTATTTTAATGGTGGAACGGTACTAAGCTGAATTGAATTATTCATCAGAAACGTGTAACACAATCATTATTTCTGGCATTTGCCATATGTTCTTACCGCCTCAATTCACTTCAGGAATCCCAAATTAAACTCACTATACGCTATACATCACTAGACTACGACATTCATATGCAGACACACAGAGAAACATCTATAGGTGAGAAAGTAGCATCCACACACACATGAAATCCTCCATAGTGCTAAGAGTTTCCTTGGGCAAACAGTCCAGGGATGGATGAAATTCCCCAGACCCAAATTCCCTGCCGCCTTTGGTTCTACTGAAAAACTGTCATTAATTTGACATTATAATTTTCCATTTCACTAACTGTCAAGGGTGCTCCAAAGGTTAAGAGAAAGCTTGGAAGGGCTGAAAGATACTAGGATGCAAGAACCCAGAAGCAGTATTAATATGGAAATTATTACTTCTTTCCACTTCATAAGACCTGATAGTTACGCTCTTATGCGCAAGCATTTCATGCAAAGTAACATCAAGCGTATTTTTCAAATCAATAAAATTGCTAGAACAAAAGTGGCCATTTATGAGTTACAAGTTTTAATCTCTTCAATGAAAGGAAAATCCTTTGGTGAATTATGTCATATATTTAGAGATACAAACAGAATGATTAATGCTGGTGTCTAATTTAATTTCACCTCAGGATTTCTTCTCCTCCCTCTTGTCTTTGGTAACTAACATGTTAACATGCATAAACAATGGAGAAATAAATGAAGAAGAACAGAAAGTGACATATAAACACTTCTCAAGAACAGCACAGCAAACTAAATTTCAAAATCATTTCCAGCAGACCGTCAACTTCCATGCTTGGCTTCAGCAGCAGGGGAAAGACAGATAAACATGGGGCTGGTTTTTTAATTGCATCAATGATTTTCACCCTTGCTTTGCGTTTAAGCTGATACTTTAAAGAACCAACACCAATTTACCTGGAATATTTCTTAAAGATACAAAAAAAGGTGAACAGGATGAGGCTTTATTTTAAAACTCTGGTAACTAAACAACAGCGAAAGATGATCCTTGGGTTAGTGCCACTGTTTCTGAGGCATCCTAGAGTTGCCATGGAAACGAACACCTTTATTCCCTGGTCCCCCTCCCGGTCCTCAGTCCCCTGCAGATAAACCAAACATGGATATCAGACCTGAAGCCCCCCCACCTCCTCGCATGCCCCCCACCTCCTGCAGTAGAGGGTCCCCAGGATTCATGAGGCTGAATAAGCTCCTGGGCTGACCCCCCCCATCACTGCAGGGACGGACCCACCTGGTCGGTCACGAATAGCCCAGCGAGCGCCCAAGGCGGCCGCCGGCCAGCAGCCCGGAGACATGGACAAGTGAACCATGGAGGATCTCCGGAGCCCTCCTGCTTCCCTCCCCGCTGGAGCACGGGAAAAGCTCTCAGTCCATGGAGGGAGGAAGACGACTGTCCAAAGAAGTCAACAAGGTGAGTCAAATATATTTCCGCAGCCCAACGTCGTCGTCACTGCCTCCCTGTCAGTCCCGGCAGAGACACTGCCGTGCCTGCTTCTGGGAGGTTTTAAGAACTATTAATTAACCATAAACATTCCAGGAGAGGTGAATAACGAGCATCATTACAGACAATTCACAGATGACTTCAGCAAGATCAAAAAGGTCTGAGTTATTTGCCCGCAGTGCCAGTGGACACTGATGACAGAGCCCGTTTCCACCAGAGCAGCCTCTTATTTTCCCCACTGCAATAACTAACTACCACCCGCCATTAAACCCAAACCATCACATAAAATCAAAGTAACGCCTCCTTAAACTGCCAGGAGAGCTCACGATAAATCAGGCTTAACTGTTTACATAAGAAATCAAATTGGAGCATTGTTTTTAATTCATATATAGCACACCTTAAAACCAGCAGATACAAGCCTAATTAAAACCCACAAAAAAAACATTTATGTGAAAACCTCGCTCCAGCCTCCTCTTGCTTTTGGGCTCTGTCTTTGTTCACGCTCATGGGAAGTTTACACCAGGAATACCCAACGAAAGCAAAGGTATCCCAAAGTAGGTCTTCCTATAAAAATCATAGGAAGCACAGAAATCATTCCTTTGGAGTTATAAATATTCAGCTGTGTAAGTGGAGAGCTGTTGTCTTTAAAAGGACTTAAATTTTACTCTACAGCCCCTCTTGTAAAGAGGGAAATTAATATTTGACAGAGCCTGCAAAGCTCGAATTGCATGAATCATCATTTTTCTATCAGTTTGGTGTCAGCCACAGCACCACCCATTCATCAGCAGAGCTTAGACCACACCAGGAACAAGGAGATGTTTATTTTTCATGTGCATTGTCAGAAAACTGACATTAAAACTCAGGTCCTCCTTTTATATACACACACACGTATACTTTATCACCTCAAAATCATGGCTCCAACTTTTACAAGAAATTACTCAGACGTTTAATAAAAGCAAACCATACCACATACACTGTTGGGAAGGTGTATAAGGTTCTATGTAATTTTTGCACAGTAGGTAACTTCTGCAATAAAAATGAAAATAAAATTCTCTCTGCTCCCTGTCAGTCCCCTCTGGGGAAAACCACCTACTTCTCCAAAAAAGCTTTTTCCAGAGGAACACAGATGCAACCCACCACACAAACTGCAGCCATTCACTGAGAGGATCATGTAGAAATATGACTAATAGTCAAAAAAAAAAAATAATTAATACTTTGAATGAGGTGAAGCAAGAGTATGAGACAAAACCAGGCACTAATCTGGACCCCTGGAACCAGTTAGGTAATAGAATCTACAAAGTATTCCCTGAACTCAGGATCCCGTAGAGCAGACATCGAGTCCATGTGTGCTGAAAGCAGAATGTCACCCAGTGTCATTTCCTTCCACTTCTGAGAAGCCAAAAGGCGCCGTTTTATCAAATGGACGGAAGCAGGGACAGAGGGAAGGAAACAATCCTGCTTCATGGAGCTTTTGAAAGACTGGGCAAAATCAGAGAAACGCCGTTGTTAGAAATACCTGACTAAAGCTGCACAAAAGTTTTAAGCGTCTCCATATGCCTGGAGGGACAAGGAGGGGGAGCTGAAGGAGAGTTTGCAACAGGGAGCTTCTCTCCTCAGGTCAGGGTGGGTGGATTTGAGCTTCTGCTGCCGATACCCAGAGAAATGGAAGAGAAACACCCGATAAACCGCGGCTCTGCCCGGAGATGTGTCCCCACGTCTCAGCTGGCAGCAGGGAGATGGGCACGACCCTCAGTCGCAGTGGGGATGGTGCATTTCACAGAAAGAGTGGGGGAAAAATAAAAATAAAAAAATCACTTGGATTTACAACACTGTTTCTGGGTGCACGTCCTGCTGCCCCCCACATCTCCAAGCACAGGAACCTTCCCCGAGTTCCCCACCGTTCCCACACCTGGGCAAGTGCTCTGCTTCCAGCCCAATATCTCACCTCACCGCTTCACCTTCAGGGGTTTGGAACCCCCTGAGGATCTGCGCTACAGCTCCTTTTTTTATTCTATTTTTGACTGGACCCCCCCAAAGACAATAGTGAGTTTAGCCAGCTTTTACTTTTTCATGCAGACGGATCCCAGCCGTATCACATCTCCTCCACACAGCTCCAGCCCTACCTGCGCCCTCATCAGCGGCTCACTTCACTTTTCTCTTGCTTAATGCAATTCCACTAAAACAATCCAGTCCCTAGAAAACACCACTAAAAAATATTACGGAAAAAAAAAAAAAGTTTTATTAAAGCCATTTGGAGAGGAGGAAGCCAAAGCACACGTAACCCATTCAGATACTGGGTGTGACTTATTTACCCCGACTATTTGAAGCTCCAGCCATCGGCCAGAGGAGCCCCTGAACGAGGACCGTGGGGCATCAGCCAAGGTCAACATGGAAACCGGGAGCAAAGCCCTCAGCTTCAGCTCTTCCGCCAGCCTCGCTACAAGGAATGTTTATGTTGGTTCATTTACCAGTGAGTTAAAAACAACACGCCCAAATAAACCAACCCACCAACCAGCCCAGCACAGAAATATTAGAAATAGCCAGGAGGCTTCCGAGCGCCAACAATTTTATGGGCCAGTCATTCTCGGTTTCAGTGTGAATCCAGGTTCAGGTTATTTCAAGACATTGCTCCGTCCTCCCTTTGAAAAAGAAAAAGCACTTTGAATTAGAGAAAGGAAACATTGCTCTATAAAAGCCCGTCAGTGGCATGTGAGTTTATCCAGAGATGTAGGCAGCCCAGGAATATCCATGTTTCTTACTCTCATTAAAATGCCAAAGATGGTGGAGCATTTTGTTTGATTTTGGGGAATTTTCTTTTGGGTTTTTTTTTTCTGGAAATAGATATAGTTAACAAAAGCCTACATCAGGAAAGGCTAGGAATAACACTGTCTGAATATAGCAAGAAACTAGATGGTGTAGTAAAATCTCCATTGATAGTTACATGTGTAACTTCCAATAAAACTTATTTAAATTTGATTTATATGCTGACAACACCTCAGATAGCTTATGAAATCCAGTTATTGACATCCTTGAGTTATGAATTATCAATACAAGACATTTCATTTTCTTTTATTGCTCGTTACATGCATAAATCATTAATGCCACAGAGCTGTGACTGACATTTGTAAATTCTCATAGTGGTGGGCCATTATTATCAAGAAACATTCCTGCCAAGAGCCAGGCCAGATGGATTTGTTATCACCATTTAAAATCCAACACTTTCACAGGAACATGAGAATAACTTATAGTGAGAAGCAAACAGTGGAAGCCTCGGGTGCTCTGGTCCTATTTTCGTTTTCAAGAGGATGAATGGCAATTTCCCATTTACATGGGAGATCTGTTCTTTCAGTGCTGCAGAGCCATCAGCTCTCTGAGCAGAACGCGTAACCTTATCAAAGCAAGACTCTGTACCTTCCAGTCTGACTCACACCGAGACCATCTGGACAAGACATTCAGACAAGAGCTTTGAAAAAAAAAAAACCAACCAAAAAAAACCCAAACCCCAACATCTTGAAACAAATTGCCAGACAGGATTACACAAAATGATCTGGCGAACGCGTTAGAGACGGCCAGAAAATCTTTGAAAGTAGACAGAGGGTAGGAAATCTGTATCCTTCAGGGATCCACTTACAGCTTACCTTTCTACATTTCAACATTTGCAGATATAAAATCCAAGAGCAGGTAACGCACTGGGGGTTAAAGGGAACCTTTTAATGTCTTAAGAGACATTAAAGGGTCAGGTCGCCGCTTGCCATAAGGAATGGCTCCCCACCTCCCTTAAGTCATTGCCACGTAGGAGCAATTCTGGACCCTCCAGCCCATCTCCATCAGCTGCTTTTCCAGCTACACCAGCCATCTCCCAACACCCATTCCTGCCACTGCTCCTTTTTACCGGCCTGAAAGAAGAAATACTCACCCCCTGGGAGTTTCTCCTCGATTCTACCTCCATTTCTCCTGACAGCAATCAGCAATGGCTTCAGCTACTAAATAAAACCCCAAATCGTAGACTTGATTACCTGGGGTAGTTTTTATCCTTTATCTGCCAAAGCAGATGCACTGACACAGATAAATCACTGAATATACTTCATTTCACATGTGCCTTTCCCATTAATGAGGCCATACGTCATTTGCCAAAGGATATTCAGATAAAGTCACCTGAACTTTCCACTACTGCCCCTGACAGCTTAATTACTGGCTCAGATTTGGAGCAAGCCATGACAACTTTGTGTTTGTTTCCATGTCTCGTTTTTATGGCACTCCAACATCTGCAGAGGATGCTGTAATTAAAAAGGAATAAAATTATGTTCCAAAAAAAAAAAAACCCTAAACAAACCCAAACCTGGACACAATCAGCTTATTTGCCTGAAGAAAATGGATCACGCAGCACGTGAGCAAGCGCGGATGCTCTTCAGCAAGAGCAAGGAGTCGGTCAGCAAACTTCAGAGTCCTGAATTACATACACTGCTGCAAATCCAAAAAATAAAGCTTGTGAAAAGCCAAGTAGACACTCTGTCTCGCTCTTTAGTTATTTCTTTGTTTTAAGAACCCCAGGCTTTTTTGTTTGATAACTCCCAGCAGTTTGTTGGTAGGTTATTTGTAGGGGGAAATCGGGGTTGAGCTTAGGGGAAGGCAAAAGGAAGAAAACCAAAGGAGAAAAAGGACAAATCAAAATGTATTTTTGCTATTAAGTGTCCAGCATCACTTCAAAAGGGGGAAAAAAAGAAAAAGGCACTCTGAAATGCAGTGAAGGGCAAATAGTGACACTGCAGCATCACTGCAAAGGAAGCAAGAACTCAAACATAGAGTGCTGTGACATTTCCCTGCAGGACAAACCCCTACCCCTTCCCTGTCCCGTATTTACGGGGAACAACCGGGACTCCTGCCCTGACCCTGCGTTCTCCCTTGTCCTTCCTCTGTGTCTGAGACAGGGCAGACTGAAAAGCACTGTAAGAACCCCCTCTGCATTTAATGGCACTGGGTTCGGCAGAGCTGCCAATATTCCATTTGGCTGTTCCACAGCACGGCTGGAAGTTGACTCGGTATGGGACTGGGAATGCCATCACGTTAATGAGATAAGCATAAGGCATCAATGGCTGCAGCACTTCTACTTACAAGTAACCTACACCGCCAGCCAGAAGTGCAAAACCTCCTCAAGAACAGGATGTCCAGCTTTTAATCTCCTCCTGAAGTATAGTTAAGGAACCAGTGCATGGGAAGGAAGTCAAACCCATCAATCTGACGACAGCCTGATACATTCTGGCTTTTCCACCTCACCCCACCTGAAAAACTTCATTTTTAGCCACCGCGACACGGGGCAGCACTGCTGTACGGCCTCGTAGGTGACGTACAGGAGGACTGGGCTGAAACAAACAGCTCCACATTCAGAGCCTGCATCAGCAGCACGCTCGGCAATGCAAATCATCTTCCCCAAACCGCGGAACCTGCTGCAGAAGTCAATGTTCTGGTGGCAGCAGCTGCTTCCCCGACAGCCGGGACCAAGAGCACACGCAGCAGCTCCTACAGAAAACCCCGCTCTTAAAAATGAAGCTCTACTTCTCCCTCCTATTCTTTGTGGGGAGGATTTTAGACGACGATCCTCCAAGAGAAGTATTTCAAAGCAAGTCTCCATCGCTCCGGATCAGTCCAAACAATGCGGTGGTTTAACCCCCATCACTTCCCTACTCAATATTTCTTCTTGAAGTTCAGTTCAAAAACGGCATTTCAGCACAAGTGAAAGGCTGTTGGAGCAAGATCTCCTGACGGATACACCCTCCTCATCATCACACACTTCTCCCTAAGTGTTGATTCTTGCTGCAGCATACACAACCATTGAAATTTTAAGTTTCATATTAGTTTGTATTTTCCTTGATTTCACAATATACTCAAAATAGAATGAACAGAAAATTCTTTCCTCAAGAGGTTTCAGTTCCCTCTTTTCAAAAACTGCGTCAATGACTTATGACAAAACTGTTCCTTGTCTGACACGGTCACATCTCCGCGAGCCAACACTTGCCAATTATTCTTTGGGGTCTCAGCTTACTTTTTCAAGGTCAATCATCATTAATTAACCATACAAAACCACAGACCAAACCCGAAGAAAACAGGATACAATGCTGATGGAGAAACAGACCAACCCTTCACTCTGTAAACAATTCAGGTAAAGAACTATTAAAATTCTAGTCAATAATAAAATTATATACAGTGCTGTGGGACAGTTGGGATTGTTCCTTAAGGACCAGATATGTCATTTCAACAAACCCAAAATGACCAGAGGGCTTGTGCTAGGAGATGTTCCTCCTGATAGCATCATAAATGAAAAATGCCCTTATCAACTGTGAAACTGGCAAATTTGTCTTCTAGGGCCTTCTCCTAACGCCAGAGTGATGCTCTGTTTGTGTAACTGCTACTTTTTTCCACTAGAGCTTGGGAAGGTAAAGGGAAAAAGGCACATTGAGGAAATCAGACTTGAAAAAGGCCCTTAATCCAGCATATTGGGAAAAACAGAATGCAGTTGTCTCTCTATGGCTTCAAATAAGAATTTATACTGCAATATAAATATTTAAGAACTCGCTCTTTCCCTGAGCCATACAACCTGAGAAATTGTGTGCCCTTGGACACGAGGCTCTCTCTTACATGGACACTTCTGTGGACGGTGCATCTATGGAGCTGCAGAACTCGAGTCACCTGCACCAGAGAGATTATGAACAAACAGCAACGAAGTTAATCCTGCTCAGTCAAAAAAAACCTGCTCCTGAAAAATTAAGGCTTTGCTGTTCCTGAACAGAGCGAAGGACTGAGTCAGCAAAGCACCAAGAAATCCTCCTCGTTTCTGACATCAGCCAAGGTCAAGACGAACTCAACTCTGCTGCATCGGCTTCCCCCGCAGCCCCAGGAGCTCTCAGCCTCTGAGTAACACTCACCCCGATCATCACCTTCCCTTTGCATCGTGAAACTCCTTTTGTCAACAGAAACATTAACAAAAAGGCATGGAGACAGCTGTATTTTGAACTCACATTTGACTCATCTTTGCAAAAACTGCCACCTTCCAAGCACCCAATGGGGAAAATACCCACAGCCCATCAGACAGTCCTAAACGATACCCCCTGCCAGCAGGATTTGTACATCTGCTTTAAAAGCAGCCACTTGGCAGTCATTTTCCTTCCTAACCTCCACTGTCCCCAGCAAAGATAAACAGCAAGAGGTCTCCAACCAGGAACGCAAGAGAAGGAGATCCTGAAAGACCTCTTGCTCCCCAAATTAAAAATATCCCTTGCACACAATGGCCCCAACACGATGCAGTGCCGGCGGCTTCTCATTCCGGGTATTGTAATCTAATTATAGCCCCGAGAGCCCCCCCAGCCCCGCGCCAGCCACATTGTGTGCTCTCACCCTCCACCTCCCCATCGGAGAGAGATTTACCATGTAAAACAAGCCAAGTTTCTCCTTGAATGTCAGCTCCGAATGGGAAGTCAGAGGCAACGCCGTCTCGGAGATGGCTGGATTTTTTAAAACTCTACCTATGAATTAAGGGGCGCAGGGTGGATTTCAGATTTAAGAGGAGGAGTGGAGGGAAATCTTGCTCAGAAGAACGCACCAGTGCAGGACTGGAAAGCCACACACACGTGTGTCCATAATCCAGCACCTTCCCCCAGGAGCTGCTGCTGCACCCAGGGGACCGCCACCTCCAGCCTGGTTATGGTTTTAAGGAGTATCCATGAGAAATTAAGGCAGAGAACTACGGAACAGAGACTGCACGGTGAATTTCCCTCATATGGTAAACATATCCCAACTACAACCCCTGCAATAAGCCAGGAAGTCAGTAATTTTCTATGGAATTATCTGAAAAGGTTTGTAAAAGTATTAAAATCCCGCTCTGGGCTCTGATCTGGCATCACACCTATGCTGACAAAGATGATGGGTACCAAGGAAATCAGGCAAAATCATGCGGCACGTCACTCAGAAGTTGACATCAGAAGCCACGGCTGAGCCTCTGCTTTCCAAGAACAAGACGACACTAACTCACCTCCATCATTTATAAGGAAGTCAATATAGATCAGAACCAGTGGGCACGTACTGGGAATGAACACCATTGCCTGGGGACACTGCAAACATCTCAGCACGACTTCCAATTATTTATGAAGCGATACTCCATTCACAAAATAAAGCAATGTACTTGGGTTATCTTTAGAAATATTAAATTTTTTCAATTTGTAATTGACACAGAAATACCTGCCTTTAAAAAGACATGTTACTTAAGCCCCAGGAACCCCATCGCAGCCTCAGCGCTGGTTAAGACATCTGCAAAAAGCCAAGGCAGAATTTCTCCTTCTATCTGCAGCCCCCCAGAGCCAAAAGCTCCTCCCAGCTCCAGTTTGGGTCCAGAGGAGGAGAGAAGTGATTCATCCTCCCACTCTCCATCCAGGCTCCTGCTTCTCCCACCACCTTTGGCAGCGTGGTGCAGTCTGTGCCCAGGCCAGGAGCTCTTCCGACAGCGCGAACAGTTGGTGACATTTCCATCTCTATGAGCAGAGAAGGAATTGGAATTGGGGACCCAAAAAAAAAAAAAAAACCAAACCCAAAAAACCCAACAAAGGTTGAGTCATCCACACTGACTTCCTGACTTCTCACTCATTAAAATAGATCTTACTTATTCCCAGTTTGCAGCTTGCTAGATACGAGCAGCATATTAAAGAAAACATGATTGAGGAATCCTTCGGCAAGCAGAGAAAAAAAAAAAGCCAGCCCCCAAAAGTGAGCTCACCGATACCCAGCTCCCTCCCACCCGCTGTGGTCACTGGAATTCTCGCTCCATCCACGACTGTGCCAAGGGGAGTGAGCTGAAACTAACCTCTACCCAAATCAAAACGACAGCAGTTAAGCCGTGAACAAGTTGCTTGGCTTGATAAAAACCCTGAGTTCAAGCCCTGAGTTTGTAGTATTCCATGGTATTTTTAAGCCTTCCTGGAGAGGAATCACCACTTGCTGTTAAAACTCTCCCAAGGCCCAAGTGGATGGCTACAGAACCAATGGACACAAAAAAAAAAAAAAAAAGCAGTATTTGGCTGAGTAAAAGAACGAAAATTAAGCCCTCTCAAAAAAGCCACACCAGAAAGTTAATAGTAGGTGTATAAAAATATTAACTTAGGCAATGAAAGCACAGTCTGCACTGTGAGTTTATTTAGACTAACCACATTATTAACTAATTTGCCATCAGTAATAACAGACATACCCACTGTCACCACCACGCAGAGAGCATCCATTCCGTAGCACGCGTTAGGATGAGCAGCACAACCTCAAGCCAAGGCACGTGGGAAATGAAATCACCAAGGAACCGGGCACTCACTAAAATTTCAAGTCCACCCTAATTACCGACACGGCAAAGGGGATTTTTCTTTGTTCTTGTCACGCTCTTCCCCCTCCTCAAACACATCCGATAGCCACGACAAGCGTTTCCTGTTTGCTCTGAGAAATATTTAACATCCACAGACTTTCATATATTTAAACTGAAAATTATTCACAAAGTGCTGAAGTTCAGCTTCAGTGGGAACAGTGAAGGTTTGCTTCAACACTAAGTACTTCTCACAGACGTAGGAAAAGCGTCATCACCGCCACAGAACAAGAGGCAGCAAATCCAGCATCTCTCTCAGTCTTCTCAACTGACCTTTCTTCTTGGCAGCTTAAAGATTTAAAAATTCTAAAACACAAATTTGACGTCTAGGACTGGCAGTCTAGTATCTTTGCCAGCACTGAAGTTCACATAAGCCTTTAACTCCTAAAAATAAATCTTTAAGAAAACATTCATTCAAGACTCAGTCCCAGTGGACCAAAAAGAACTTCGGAAGAATCATAAAAAAACTGGCACTTAAAAATAGCAAACCTGTTTATTTGTGTTTGGAAATTTCAGGGCAGTGTTTATTTCCTACTTATTACCCAAAGCATTTCCCGATGGCTGAAGTCAGGGAGGATGAAAAGGGAAGGGAGAAAGGAATCCAGAGAGGGGATATCTACGACACGTCCCAGCCACCTGACAGTCCAATTCAAGGCTGCACAATCTTTGACTCGTTCATGGAATTCTTTTTGACTGTTCTCAGTAAACTCCGCTGAGTTTTAACTGAATGGTCGGCAAGTTGCGATTCCCCCCTCTCTGTTTCCACCGAGACCAACAGCCGTCTCATCCAAAATAATGCCGGGATTTGTCATTCCATCGCCTCAAAAAAACCAAACAAGAACAAAAAATAGAAAAGTGAAAAATCCCACATACACAACTATGTAATTATCTCCTCGGTCCAAGTAACTTGTCTTAAAAAAGAAGAGGCACATCCCTTCCAGCCACACAGGCTGCGTTGCCAGACATTAAAAAAAAGGGGAAAATGCTCAATGTTCTCTCAACATGTTTCAAGATGTGTAACTGAATCCCACAAATCCCACTGGAGACCTTGATTTAGGTCATTTTGAGTAATTCACTACCCTTTAATCTCTTCACCTACTTTCAGCCTCCGAGGAACACAATGCGTTCAGCTGCGCAGGATCTGCTGAAAGACCTCCTTGAGGAACCCAAACCCCAGACTCCTCAAACCCACCTCAACCCAGCACCAAAGGCAGGAGGGAGCCTCTGCTCCCCACAGGGAAACAGCACCCACAACCTCTGACACCGCCAGACCAGTAAAAATCCTAGTTTCGACTGGATGTTCTTCCAATGATCACAAAACACAAAGCTATTTGAAAGGAAAATGGATGGAATTTTGAAGAGGAAAGAAAGTCAATTGTTATTACATGCATGTTATAAATACACAGACAGTTATGCCCACAGTTATACCCAGAAATAATTTACTTTATTTAGTTTCAGAGTAGACAAGAAATAACATCTATAATGCTTAAAACACACTACAGGAAATTTCAGGATGAGAGAATTCTGCAAAAGACAACTCTGGCTTTCAGGCAGCTTAATTTTATTTTTTTTAAAATATCAGAGATATGAGAATTCTCAATTATAAATATTATGTATTAACATCCTCCCTTTCACTAATTGGCAAGTGGTCATCACAAAGACTGAAAGCAGGTTTAAGATGTGAAGTGAAACAGGAGTTCAGAAGTGATGGAGTAATAAAGCATGAACTGTAGACGTAGGATCCAGCTGAACAGCGCTTTAGCACATTGCATGGAACAGGCATTTGGTTTGGGCTACTTAAATCTCTCCCAAATAAATAAATAAATACTTCATACATTGAAAGATAATAAAAAATAAAAGAGCTTTCCACATACCTGGTAAAAAAAAAAAACGCTCTATATAAAAGAAATGAGGGCACCTGTGCTCTAAAAAGTTAATGGTCAACAGATTTTAATATTATCGCCATAAGCTAAAAGCATGTGCTGTGAGGCTTCAGGGACATCTTTGTTTTGTTAATAAAATAAGCTCTGCAAGAGACACATGAGTAGAAGCAAAAAAGAGAAAAAAAAAAAAAGAAAAAGGAGGAGGCAGGGAAAGAAAAAGAACCTGTTCTCCTTGTACATCAGAGAGCCCTTAGTGCAGAGTTGAATTTATTCTTATTATCACTGTCAAAGATTCAGTAGCTCTGTAAGAGCAGGGTAACTTCTCCACAACAACCAGCCCAAGCAAGGCTGCCTGAACACTCATTGCTTTCCAAAACAAACCAATAAAAATCAACTTACTCCTTCCTACAGGTCCACCCTCTTACTCTTTCCTATAGGTCCACCCTCTGCGTGCAACTTTCCATGTCAGGTCCCAAAGCAACCTCCTTCTTGGAAGAAGAGGGGATGATAAATGAACTGATAAACATGTTTAAAGAGTCAACATACAAGTAACTTCTTACAGCAAGGACAACAGCAAAGACCCAGAATCCTTAAACTAAAGGGAACAGCAAATGAGCAGCACTTTGATCCCGGGCAGAGCAGCTGGGTTTGGTGGAGGGTGGGGCACAAATGAGATCTATTTGCATGAAGCCTAATCATAAACCCACTGAAACGAGGGAGCTGGGAGAGGCAACAGGGTACGGGGAAAATGAGAGCTGTCAGCTTACAGCAAGTAGGTGTCACGGAACCCCACAAGCTCCAGATGCTGCTTTCTGGAGAAACCCCATCCTGGTCTATCCCATACGGGTTGGTTGCTCTGGTGATCCCAAGCCGCTTCCCAAAATCCAGATGGAGCCTTCTCCAGCAGCACCGTGATACCCCTGCCATGGGGGCTCCTTGCTCGAGCTAGAAACCAACCATTAACAGTCCAGCACACTTACAAGTCACAGCAGGAACGACCAGCTGTTACTGTATGTCAACCAGAAAATAACTTGAAGTTTCAGAACAAAATAAAACAAAAAGCAAACCCAAAATACTTTCTCATTTGCCAGCAAGAGCTGTCACTGCTTTCAAATCATAAAAGACAACTCAACCTATTGGGATTTTCCAGAGAGGCCAGTGCCAGAGTTTGTTCCCTTGGTTTAAATCCGAAAGGAACCTACTACCTGAATCTCCGGGGGTACATTTCAGGGGGGTACATTTGGGGTGGGGGGGCATTTTTACCCAAGATTTCTGGGGAGAAAGAGTAAAAGGTGACAATTAATGGGTGCAAGCAGCTCCTTCTAGCTATAGTCTGTCAAGTTCATTCTGATGGGGAAGGGGAAAATAATCTAATTTAAAGCCTAAGTAAAGATTAATTCCTTAAGTATGAAGGCAACACGCATGGATGTGTTTGGCATTAGACAACTGGGCTAAATAAAAGGATTTCTCTTACACTTTTGGGTGAAGTAATTTATCATTGCAGGCAGAAATTAATCATATAATGGAAGGTAACAACAACATATGGACTTATAAAAGATCAAACCAACCTCAGAGAAAATGCAGACAATCTGGAGGGGATAAAAGCACATGGAGGGAGAAAAGGCAATTTAGCCATCAGTAACGAGACTTCACACCGCACAGGAAATCAAATCAACACTCAGGGGGTCCAAGAGTCAGCTCCAACGGGTGCTCAGCCCAAATTCTGAGTTTATCCAACAGCCCTGGTCAGCAGGACTGGCACCAAGTACCCTGCTAAGAAAGCTTACACATTTGTTTAGCATAGACAAAACTTTGACTGGCAAACAGTTCTACTAGATTAACCAGAAACTAATCATGTCAGAGCTCCAATTAACCCTATAGAGATTAGCGTATTTAAGCCTCTCCCACCCTGTGGGTGGGTGCTGTCCGGCCACTCTTCTATTTTTTTTAATTTCTAAAGCACAACTCATGGAAGCTCACAAGAGCCAAAAAAAGAAAAGAGAAAAAAAAAAAGAAACAGAACAAAAAGTATCCAGAGTTTTTAGACAATTTGCTCCAGGGGGAAAACACAAGAGCGCAATTTCATTCATAGCAAGTTAAGTTTCCATCCAAACATCATTACTGTATCCTGTGACCTTTGTGGTGTTGCATTTGTTCCTCCCTCTGTGCAGCACAGAAACCCTTTCCCCCTCCCTCTCCCAGCTGCACACTTTTAACTCATTTACTGGCAAGAGGCTTTTGTTCGTATTTCAGCATCTTTCTGCAGCACTGGAATCCGCCCCGTGGAGCTGGGACACAGACGGGTACAAGCAGCCACTATGTGGGAGAAATACCCATGGTTTACCCCTTTTTTTTTTTTTTTTTAATAAGAAAAGGATAAATGGGAAGAATCAGGCTTCCTCCTTCAACAGACAGAGAGAACGCAGAGAAGTGAGGAAGAGTTACTTTCATTAAAGAGACCAAAGCAAAACCAGGCCCCTTTCCAAAACCACTTCACAGAGATATTAATTTATTAAATTTCTGAATAACTGGTTATCGAACACTGGGGAAAAACCTCCCCGGGCTTGCTTCTACACTCCATAGAACACTTCATACGCTATGGTTTGTCATTATCATTCATTAATACATCCACCGCACATATTAACAAAAATAGAAACTTTTTTTTCTACAGTAATAATGGCTGCTTCTTATTTACATGTTTTCTGTCCTGAGCTTTCAAAGCCCTTCATGTTCATCAGGCAAGACTCTTCAAAACACACCTGAGATATACCTGCTTGATGGTCCATAGAACTGAACTGACATCTACTGATGCAAAATAAATAAATTAAATCAAAGAACCCTGGCAGTGGATTTGCCAAATGCTCCAGTCAGGAGAAGTCTTTGTGTAGCAACTCTAATTGCTGCTTTAAAGACACACGATGCCGCTGTGGGTTTCCAAGGAGGTGGAAAAGCATCAGTTTTCTGGAAAGCTTCATTGCTGGTCAGTGATCAACACTGCCTGGATGGTCATTTGCAGTGTCACTGTCAGCCTTAGGAGAAGTGGACTCCTCACAGCTGTGATTTCCAAGTAAAACACTTCAGACAACCCTGCCCAGATGAACTGGGCTGGAGGAAGAAAAATTGTCATTTCCCAGTGAGTGCCCAACAGCCCCCATCAGCCCATCTGGGCTGCCACGGGACAGACCAAGGTGGCCAACTCATCTGGTAGCCAAGTAGAAGCTCCTTGGACCCATAATCCTGTCCCTATGTAAAATTTTTTCATACTTTAATAACAAACAGTGCTAATGAAACATGAGAATAACTCCTCTTTGTTTCCCCCCCCCCCAAAAGCAAGAACATCACAGAAACTGTGTTTTGGATACCAGGCACTCTTGGCTATGGAATAGCAGGAACACTGCCCCAGCATTAACCTGCATAAAGAAAAGGATTTTGTGGAATTTCCCATAAGACCCAACTTTGCAAATTAAGTGCTAATGAGTAGGAGCATCCTCAAAGACCCAAGAGTAATTTATCCTCCTATATTTAAACCTCATCCAACAGGCATCTCAAATATTCCCCAAATAAAGGCATAATCATACGTAATGTGTCATGGACCGCAAAGCTCCTTGAAATTGTCCATCGATTTGGTTTCCTTCTGCCCTGCGTGGATCACTCCCTCCCTGCCGAGAAGGGGAATGAGGGGATCAATTAAATGACAATCCCGACCTTATTTCCTTCAGCTCGCTAAAGCGACAAGGACCAATTGCTGTGAAGGACGTACTGCCACAAACTGGGTTTCCCCAGAAGGCTTCTCAGCCCTAAGCCTCCACCAGCAGCAGATAGGACCCTATTCTATTAGTGCAATATCCAGACACGCTCCGAACAAAATAGAATTATTAAAACATGGGCATTCACCACGCTATCTGCAGCACCCTCACCACTGCTTCTGGAAGTGGTGGAACAGGATGGATGGGAAATTGGGAGGGTGAGAAATGAGACAGAGAACGGCATCCCATCCATCATTACCAACTCCCAAGCTGCAAATACACAGAGGGTGGGAAACAACCCTCTTCCCGTGTTATTACAATAGCTTAAAGCCCTGGAGTCTCCTTTAATGTAGGGATCGATAATGATGCGACCTGCAGCCCAACAAATGCAGCTTCTCAGCCCTCCCTCATGCCCTGGGCATGCCCTGCAGAGGCTGAAAACCAAAGACAACAGAAAAACAGCTTTCTAAATAATCCCACATGTAGAATAAGCCCTAGTTTGTGCCGCTAATCATCCCCTCCCTTTTCAGGTAGCAAATAAAAGCTACAGCAAGAAAAACACATTCATTACCCTGTACAGTTTGCTTATGAAAGCCCGCCAGTGACAGAGCAGTGTTTTGATGGACTGAGGTTTGGGATCCTTGGTGAGAAAACAATCGATTCACTTGTTCAGAGCGAGAGGTTTAGCAATTCTGGCAGCTCCGGGTCCATCGGGAACAGACGCCCCTTCCTCGTGGGACCATCGGGGCACGTCCCTGCAGTGGGACTGGAGAGACGGCCAAAGACAGAGCCAGGGACTAATTCCCAGGCAACAACTGATGTTATTTTAAGCAGATTCAATTTGCAAGCGCTCCCCATCCATAAATTGCATAGCTCCATGGCTTACTCTCTGCATGAAAACCCTTCTCCAATGACAGCGGTACAAAACCAAACCAAAAAAAAAAAAACCCTTCCCTAATTAAAAGAAGTGAAGCCAAAAGGCTCTTCCTGGAAAGTCCTACAATTAAAAAAAAAAAAATAAAAAAAAATAAAAACAAACCCAACTTCAAAATTAGTAGGACTGACCAAATCACCCTGCTGCAGCACTTCATGACTGTAGATTAAAATCCACTCTTGGTTTAGAGTTAATCTGTTTATTTGGCTCCTTCTCAAGAGTCAAAAAGCCGGGAGCTGCTTATGTGCCACGGGATGAGGCAGCTCCCCCGGCCTAATTCAGCCAATTTCACAGAAATAAATGTGAAGCAAAAGTTGTTTCTGCGGCACAATGACAACACTTCAGGCCTAAGAATTTTTACACCACCTTTAGCAACACATTGAAAGAAAGCGTCGGAGAAAACGGGACGATTGAAGGAGAGAGGGGAAACCCTATGAATGTTTTGAGAATTTGCTGCTTGGGGATTTACTGCACCCACCTGTGGCACAGGCTGTGGTACAAAAGGGTGCACGAGAGATGAAACTGCAGGGCTGTGCCAGGGCTACCAGCTGAGATTTACACCCGGGCACAGCTCACACTTACATTTATCCTTGCTTCCATTTCTGCTGCCCTGCGTGGACAACCAACAGCAAACGCTGGGCTGGGTTCTGCCCCCGGAGCATCCTTGTCACGTCCCTGCCTCATCCCTGGGCTCCCTGGACCACATGCTGCCATCCCAGACCATGCCCAGGCTGCTCCAGAACCCCAGCAGCGCTCCCAAATAACACCAGCTCCTTTAACACGATCCTTTTACATGCAGAATTGCAGAGGAAGTGATTAGGTTTTGTGTTGGGGTTTTGGTTTTTTCTAAATTCCCAGCCCCTGAATTTTTTTTCCAAGCAATGATTAACTCTCACCATATCAACTGAAAGCAAACTGACTGGGTAAGAAGCTTTATTTAACAACAGTAAGTAGTTACTTTGATAGCAAAAAAAAGTGATATTTTAAATGTTTCAAATCCATTTGCAACATCTACTGGGAAAAAAATACCAGCTAAGCTTCCTGGACAGAGTTACTCTATAGCCACCCATTTCTTTGGAATTTAAACACTCACATCAAGAGTTTTGCTGACCACTACCTACAGATTTCACAAAAAGAAGGTCCTGTTTTGTTTTTTGTAATATTGCTCTTTTGAAAGAAAAAGAGAAAGGGAAAGTAGAAATGAAGAACAGTCCCTAATGAAGGAATTACAGTCAAGTCAAGACCTCGCTTCCAGTTTTCTCCCATCCTTTATCCCTCAGCAAATCAAACCATAACTCTGCATCTGCTTCCACTGCCCACAAAACGTTGCCAACTCCCATGATGTTGTAGAAATTCTCTAAAAGAAAGCATGAAATCTGCAAAAGTCATACAAAAATGAACTAAATAAAGTCATAAGTAATGAATATCAACTGTGCATGGCATAGCGAAAGCTATTCAAAAGAACATGTGTTTAAACATACTTTCCATCTCAACAAAGCTTTAGATTTTTCACTCTTCATAAAGACAGCTGTAAAAGTTGACCAGGCAAATTGGTTCTTCCAAGTAAATTCCCAAAATGGGCAAAAAATAGCAAGCATTAAAAACAAACAAACAAAAAAAAGTCAAGTTTTTTAACTAAGAGAAAAAGGACGACAGTAATGTGTACCCTTACCCCAAAAGGAAATCACTCAGAGCTGAGGGAAAACGCCGTGGGGGCTCCCTTAGCTGGGAGTCAGGGAAAACTGGCCATCACCAGGAAACTTTTTATAGAAACCCTACTGGCGTTACACTGGCAATTCCTGCTGCTTTTGGCAGAAATTACAACACTTAAGTGGACAGAGGTGTCTCGGTCAGCTTTGGGCTCTGGCCTTCTGATACGCGATGACTCTGCAACAGAAGGATTTTTGGAGATGGAGAGGAAAGAAGGAAGACTCTGCCTTCTTTCACCTCTTCCCGTCCTCGTTAATAATCCATTAGTAGGAACTGCACATGGGACAAAAAGAAATACAAACTATTGCTGTAACATCAAACCAGCCTCCCAACAGCCCCTTCCCCCTTTTTGGCAGAGGCTGCTTCGTTGGCCCAATCCAGCTCCAAAACTCCAGGGATTAACACTATCAAGAACTGCAGAAAACCAGATGATCCTCCAGCAATTCCATCGCCGGAGTTTGGAGCAAGTCATTGTTGCAAACAAATGGAATCACTTACACGCACAGAGCAATGATTAACTGTAAAAACCCCTTAAAAGGTAGTTTTACATTTTCAATGTAAATCGTAATCCAGTATATACAAACTCAAATCTCACAATTCAAAGCTATTCCTCTCCACCACATCAGGGTGCACGGCCGAAAAGTCTATTTATGTGGTGTATTAAATAGGTGCTGCCAAAGAAACAGCCAAGAGCTGGGCGGTGACTCCCCAAAGCCCCCCCACGTCCATGGGGCTGGGGTCTGCAAACAGAGCAGTATCACGCAGGGACCAACGCGGGGACAGAACAGGGACATACACTAGAGAGAAACCATCACACCTATGTCATGTCAACACTTAGTGAAAATCCCCAGGTGCACAGATTTAGCAAAATAAATCACAGCTATTTCAATTCATTGATGTAAAAATTGATAGTTCTGCAATGTCCTGCTTTCTAGGCAAGAGCGGCAGGTACAGTGTTAACATGGAAACTTTCAACAGTTGAGAGAAATGCCAGTTTTGTTTCATATCACCACCAAAACCATCACACTCCCTATCCCCAAAATCACGGCTGCCGCCCCAGTCACAGTGACTTTTACAGTCTTTCTCCCAGAAATGTCTGTACCTCTCCCGAGAGTTTACCAGTGTTAAAAACTGCCAACCATCACTCAAGGTGCTCAGACATAGCACACAATTAAATTCATACTAGGATTTAAGGCATTTTTAGCAGCATTTAAGGCAAAAAGATCACAATTGGATCAAATTAACTATCAGCTGTTGAGCCCAGAGAAGAAAAATGGACTTGTCTAAAATTTATCAGCAATTCTGGGGAGATTAAAAAGAAACTTTTAGCCATTCTAGTAGCCTGAACCCTAAAGTTCTTCTCAGCAGGCATCTTCTCTTAGTTCAAGACACACTCGACTAAATAACCACGCAGCCACCTCTGTGCTGTGCTCGTTCCTGCTATGAACTACCTCATCTATTTTTCATATTCCTGGCGCTTTTTAGACCGTGCTGCAAGATCTGCAAGAGATGCATTTTAACCTTTGCAATTCTACTCAAGGACAGAAGTGGCTTATGAACCCTTGCTGCGTAAAAAATGTCCGTATTAAATTTCTGCAGCCCAAACCATGAGCTATTTACTGAAGCTTTATAGAAACTAATTAAATATAAGGCTCTCGTGGGACTCGAGGAGAAGGAAAATAAGAATTAGGAGATAAATCACTGGCTTTTCTTTCTTCAGCAAATGTAACACTCCAATTTAAAACATTAAACCAAAAACCAGCCTGACAGTCCTTGGTCGGGCACAGATAGGCAGAATCCAAATCTCACATGGAACACACTGCACAGCATAAATTAATTATCTCTGCTTTACCGCAACTTGCACAAAGGAATTGGGAGAGACAATCCAGACAAGGGGATGAGCTTGAGATATCAAAGGCTCCATATGGAGACCGCAGAATCTCACTTTCCAGCTTCACAGAACTCATAATCTTTGTGAGCACATGGTACAGAAACGTATCAAAGCAGCGCTTCCCTCCCCTGCTGACCCCATGTCATCTTGGCAGGAGAATTCCCACCGCAGGACACGCAGCCGGTTCTGAGTTCCCTCTAAGAGAGGAGCACTCTCACCAAGTCTTGCAAGAAGAGCCCACCGACACCGGCACCCTCTCTGCTCCTCACCAACAGTGTCATAGAATCATAGAATCCTTTGAGTTGGAAGGGACCTTAAAGATCATTGAGTTCCAACCCCCCTGCCCTGGGCAGGGACACCTCCCACCACACCAGGTTGCTCCAAGCCCCATCCAGCCTGGCCTTGAACCCCTCCAGGGATGGGGCATCCACAGCTTCTCTGGGCAACCTGTTCCAGCGCCTCACCACCCTCACACGAAATAATTTCTCCCTAATATCTAATCTAAATCTCCCCTCTTCCAATTTAAAACCATTGCCCCTTGTCCTTTCACTGTACTTCCTGAAAGAGTCCCTCCCAGGCTCTCCTGTAGCCCCTTCAGATATTGAAAGGCTGCTCTGAAATCTCCCTGGAGCTGAACAACCCCAGCTCTCTCAGCCTGTCCTCACAGCAGAGGTGCTCCATCCCTCTGATCATCTTCGTGTCCCTCCGCTGGACCCATTCCAACAGGTCCATGTCGTTCCTGTGTTGAGGACTCCAGAGCTGGACACGGAGCTCCAGGTGGGGTCTCACCAGAGCAGAGCAGAGGGGCAGCATCACCTCCTGAGACCCGCTGGCCACACTTCTCTTGATGCAGCCCAGGATGCAGTTGGCTTTCTGAGCCAGTGTGGAACGTTCAAGTCCAGATGGCACAGCCAAACACAACCAAACCAACGCAGACTGTGCCCACATCATCTAAAGGCAAAAGGCTCAAGGTCAATGCAGTTGTTGGGGAAAGTCTGCATTGACTTTCTGCATTGGCTGGCTGGACACCTCAGGAGGTTAATTCACCTCTGCAGAAGACAGAGTTTGTAATTGAACTTCCAGATAGCAGAGATCATGGGATCATTGAACAATTCAGGTTGGGAGGGAGCTCAGGAGGTCACCCAGCCCAGTCTCTGGTAGAGACCCATAAGGTCAGACCAAGTAACTCCAGGCTGTCCCCAGTTTGGTTCCAGCAGCTTCCCAGGATGGATGCGCTGCACCAGCACCTCCTCAGCCACACTGAACAAGTAATTAGGCAGAAACACATCACCCCCTTCATGTCCCCTGACCACTGCAGAGTAAGTTTGATGTATAAGAGGTAAATATTCTCCATCAATTCATTCCATCCTCACGCTGATCTCCTCCACCCTCGGCTGTGTGCACAAACCATGGGAAGAGCTAACTCCAACCCAAGAGAAGCAAAGAACCAACTCTTGGAAGGAGACAACAAATACTGAGAGCCCACGGCCATGGGAGAGCACAAAGTTCCACTCGTCAACACCTTGTCACCCCTACACACCTTTTACAAGAAAAATTACCATTCATTCAGCAACAGCAAACCAAAACTTTTGCATGGCAATAATCTATTAACCACAACCAAACTATTCTTTAAATAGTTTTTTGATTAACAACTTAAGACTATTAAATTTTTAAACCAAGCTCAATCATTCTATTACTAATAATTTAAAGTGCTTAAGCACATGTTTGCGGATTAGTGGTTTTAAATGAAGCCTCTAAACACAGTTTCCAATGCACAGCCAGAATGGAGTGCAGAAAAAGACACAGTAGGTTCCTAAATGCCAGTTTAAAAAAAAAAAAAAAATCTGCTTTCTTATCTGAGAAACAGACAGTACCTCGATTTCTGTAGCGTACCAACACCTGATTCATCTCACTCCCACAGAAACCACTTCACAGCATCACTTCACAAGACAAGAGAGACCCGATACTCCAGGATCAGAGTTATCCCCAGTTCCATGTCATTCCCACAGCAAAAGTCAGAATTCAATCAAGACACCAACATTTTAATGTAATGGTAAGTTTAATGACTACAGCAGCACCACGCCTTTGGATTTAAGCGTGCCTTCAGCATCATCTCATCTTCTCACCGTGGCAGAGAGACCTGCACATCTCTGAAACTAGAGAGGAGAGAGGTCTCACCACTCTGAAGATTTCCTACGGAACCAAATCACTATCCAGCTCAGAACCAGGGGACCTATGAGATGTACAGCAAGTTTGCAAATATTTAACGAGAGCTTATAACTTCAAGTCTCCCCCCAAACTTGCTATCTCAAAGCAGAAGGATGATAAGCTCCATTGTCAAAGCAGCTCTCGAAGGGTTGAGGTCAGGTGGAGAAGGGAAGCTCCCAGTGGGCTTTCAAACAAACGAGGTGATGGGGGAAAGGATCGTTACCGTTCTGTCAGGGGGTTTTTTTTGAGCTCTTTGGCCCATTGACATCTCCCTCTCCAGAGAAGAGCAGGGGATGGATCACCACCTCCCATTAGACAGGTCTGGAGTCACCAGTGCAGGGAAAGCAGAGCTGCGAGGGATGTCTATCTCAAGACAAACCCAGAGCTGCCCTCACCGCTAATTCAGGAAGGAAACCCCCTTCTCCCAGCTTCTCGTGATCCATTTACAGAGTTCCGCTCTTCTTAACCCTCATATATTTAAAAGAGGAAGATTTTATAAAGAAAAAAAAAAAAATCTGTACGCCACAACAACCCTTCACTTTTGGGACCACAATTCCCAGCTGAACTGACAGGTCTCTGCAGAAGCACCTTCAGGGGAGAGCTGAGTTTTGGCAGCCACGGTCTCTGCACCCAGGGAAAGCTCCTTTCCCTTCTCCCCATCCTTATGGCTCTGGTTTTGGAAAAGGAAGGGAAAGATTTCTTTTCTACTGCGTGAAAGAAGGGAGCGGTGAGAAGATGCTCTGTACTAAATTCTAAAGCTTTGTTTCTTGTTACCGCTCCCAATTCACAAATATTGTGACTACAAACTTGTATCCATCGCTGGCATCTCGATGGGGTAAATAATGAAAGAACATATAAGCCTCTAATTTTACACTGACTTCAATTCCCATTTCCAACAAAGACAGCTAGAAAACAGGAATAGAAACTACACTAGTAAAAAAGAAACACGCTCTTCTCCATTTCTAACTTTAAGAACCCAAAATTTTAAAAAAATAAATAAAAAACCTCCCACCCATCTTTATATCTGCTCAGATAAACATTTTTAACATAAGTGTCAAAACTACTTCTAGTCAGGTCAGTGCAGGACATGCTGCTTGTAGGACAACATATTGTAACAATTTGCATCCAGTGAGCAGCCCCCCCAGTAGGAAAAATAACTAAGTACATAATTGCAAACCAATATTTTAATTGTCAGTTTTAATCTAGGTTTCCTACTCAGATTTAAATCACATTTTTTAAATCGCATTGATTTAACTCAATCAGCCCTGCCCGAAGGCCATCTTTCCTGCACGCTAGGAGCATACCAAGCAAGTTTTAACCGATTAGATAAATCACTAAATCTCATAACTTCCTAGCAGCGATACATCAAGCCATACACAAGCCATCATTATTTTTTCAAATAAGAGTTATCTTGAAAACTTTATAAAAATAAGAAGCTAAGTAGGCATTTCACCATCCCCCCCTTTTTTTATTTTTTTACCTAGGGCACATGATAGCCTGAAACCCAGCCAACTGAATTCTGCAGAAGACTTGCAGGATCATTGCAAATCTGCCCGTGACTCTTTATTGCCTTCCTCACGGTGATGGGAATAACACTGATGCATTAGTTCTATTTATTTATATATGTATACATTTATATATATACATGTGTGTGTGAGTGTGCATATACACACACACACTCTGCAACCTTAAGGTGTTACACTCAAGAGCACTGTAAGAAAAACCAGGCAGTAATATCATGGACCCACCAAGAGCAAAATCCTGAATAATGGAACTTTCTAGCACAAACAGCTTTCCAGGGACCCTCAGCACGGTCCCCAGTACTACTAGTAGAAATACGCTCTTCTGACATTACACAGATTTTTAAAAGATTCCCCTGATAGGAGGGGGATTAAAAAGCAATTAACCGGCTCTCATGTTTCAAATGCAAAGCCATATTTTAGAACAGCAGACAGAAAAATATGAATCTCTCAGAACTCAAAGATTTGTTATATTCCATAAAAAAGCCCTTCCCGTCACACCTTAAAACAGCAATGCCGTAGTAGGAACCTACCCCACGGGAGCGAGAAAAAGCATTGCAAACCCCATCCAGCATTGTATTATGAAAAAGCCCTGCAAATTCCAAGCAATCTGCAAATGATTTCCCCCTTCCCCACCCAAACATCTACTGCAAACTCCTACAATTGCAACTCAGGACCGCAGCAGCGAAAGGGAGGAAAATAAAACCATTCCTACCTTTAACTTGAGTGTCATATTCAGCTATGATCTCCTTATCCTTTTTGAATTTCGCTGGCGACGTCATGTTTTCTTTTCCAAAAAGATTAACCTCAAAACAGATCCCCCAGAACACAAGACAGAAATGCAATTTGGCTCCTCTCAATGCGATGCCTCGATTTTCCGCTTGTCCTCCCCCCTCCCACCCCGCAAAAAAAAGGGGGAGGACAAAAAAAAAAAATAATATGTAAAAATAAAAAAATAATCAGTCCATGGAGAGAGGGTGTGAGCTCGGAGCACAGCAGCAGCAAAATGCAGATGTTAAGAGATCAGTGGATGGAAGAGGCAGCAGTTTTGTCTCCCTGCACCAAAACCTTTAGCAGCAGCATCAGACTAGCGAGATCCTGCAGCCCCCAAAGGCTCTTCCTGATTGCTAACGTTAATAGCACAGCCAGGGAGTGGAAGTCCTTCCGCACAACATGTTTTGTGTGGGTTTGGTTTGCCTTTTCTTCTTTTTTTTTTTTTTTTTTAAAAAATGGGCTCAGAGAGATGATGCAAATCAAATCCCAAAACGAGAGGACAAGAAGCCGTTTTCTTTGGTCTGCCTGCCTGCAAATACAAAAAAAAAAAAAAAAAAAAAGAAAGAAAAAAAAAGGAGAAATATATATATATATATTTAGAAAATTACAGCTTGCAGCCAGCAGTCACGAGATGCGCAGCCAAAATTTGGGATTGAACGAAAAGCTGCCCTGACATTGCAAACCCGTCCTTTAAGCAGCAGCGTGAGGTTAGAAAGGCAGGGCGGGCAGGTAACCGGGGGGGAAACGCCTGCAGGGCGGCCAGCCCCGGGGGGGACCGGGGAGGGGGGAGACACAGACGGGGCTCACTCGGGAAGCGGGGTCCCGGGGGGCCGGGAGGGAAGCGGGGCGGGGCGGGGCAGGAGGGGGGGGGGATAAAGCCGGAGCCCGCCCAGGGCTGCAGCATCCCCCGCTGGAAACCCGCACCCCAGCGCTCAGCGGTACCGGGGGCTGAGGGGGACGAGCCCCGGGGGGGAGGGTGCCCGGTGCGGCACTGCCCCCCCCCAGCCGCAGCTCTTCCCTTCGCCAGCTCCCGCCGTTTTGGGGGTTATTGGGGTTTTGGGGGGTTATTCGTGGTTTTCTCGGCGCGGGGCAGGGGTCGGAGCCAGCCCCGCAGCCCGGAGCTCACGGGGGAAGGGCGCCACACAACTTTACTCCCGTTTTTTATTATTAATATTTCCCCTCCTTCCTTTTTTTTGGGGGGAGGGGGGGAGGGAAGGGGCGAGGCTGCAGCCACCCACCCCCCCGCGGAAGATGCGCGTACGGGAGGAAGAAATAAATAAACACGGCACCCGCCGGATCCGCATCCCGCCCGGGAAGAACAATGAGGGCGGCGGGGAGAGGAAGCGGGTGGGGGGGTCCCGGAGGGGGGGGGGGGGGGAAGCCGTGGCTGAGGGACGCGGCCCCGCGCCCCGCCTCAGGGCCGCGCTGAGGAGAGGAGGTGGCGGAGGCCGGAGGGGGCAGCCCGTGGGCCCCCCGGTGGGCTGGCGGAGGAGGAGGGGAGGGGGCCCAGCGGCCGGGCGGGGCGATTACCTGGGCGCTGCGGAGCCGCCTCCCGCAGCCGGGCGTCCTCCGGCCGCTGGCGCCCGCCACCCGGTTCCCCCTCACCGGCCCGCCGCCGCCCCGCCTCGCCGTGCGGCTCGCCCAATCGGCGCAGAGAAGTAGGATGGAGCGACGGGCTTCTCGACCAACCAGAGAGCTTTATCTCCGAGCTGGGCCCACCCCCTTTCCCGCCGCTTGGCACTCGTAGCACCGCCCCCCCAGGACGGAGTGGGCGGGGCCCGGAGGGGAGCTGTAGCCTCCGCCCCAAGGACTGCGCAGGGGCGGGGCGTATTATGCAAAGAGGCTGCCGGCGGGACCAATGGGAGCAAGGCAGGGCGCGCCCCTCCAACCAATAGGCAGGCGGGAGGGGTGGTGCCACTCGTCTCCTCCAACCGCCTGCAAGCGGAGGGTGGGCCCCGCCCCCGATCTCCACTAATCAGAGCGGGGGGGCGGGTCTCCCCGAGCCCAATGGGAGACTGAGGTCGGGAATTCAAACTGACAGGAGGGAGCGTGGCCGTTGGCGGCGGCCGGGACCGGAGGGGACGGGAGCGGCGGCGGGGCCCGGCCCTGCGGAGGCCGCCCGCTATGTCGGCCAGCAGCTGCACCTTCGAGGACCGGTGCGTGGCCGTGCTGTGCTGCCGCTTCTGCCAGCAGGTGCTGAGCTGGCGGGGGATGAAGGCCGCGCTGCTGGCGGACACCGACACCGACCTCTTCTCCACCGACATCCCGCCCTCGGGGTAAGCGCTGGGCCACGGGGATGTGGGGGCGGCGGGGTCCCTTCGGAGGGGCGCGGTGACAGCCCCGAGGGCCCGTACGGCCGGCCCGGGCGCCGCAGGCTGTCAGCCCCGGGGCCGCGGCCTGCCTGGCGGGGCTGTCAGGGCCGCACCGGGGCCTGAAGGCCGCTCTCAAAACCCGCTTTTACCAGGAAAACGGCCCCAAAGTGCACGATTCAGCCTGTTTCTCTTCTTTCCATCCCTGGAGGGGTTCAAGGCCAGGTTGGACGCGGCTCTGAGCAACGTGGTCTGGTGGGAGGTGTCCCTGCCCAGGGCAGGGGGTGGGACTTTAAGAGATCTTTGACTTTAAGAGATCCTTAAGGTCCTTCCCAACCCAAACCATTCTGTGATTCTGTGATTTCTAGTTTCCCCCCCGGCTCCCTTCAGCCCTGGGGAAGCCAGTGTGGGAGCAAGGCTGGTCCTTGTCTGGCAAATCCAGAGCCTGATTTGACCGGTTGGTGGGGAGGCCGCAGGCTCAGGGACCCGCAGGGAGCTCCTCCAGCTCAGCGTGGAATTTGACGTGAATCTCTGTAAACAGAACAAACCTGATCTTGCTCTAGTTCCAGAACGACTCTCCTCCGAGCCAGTTGCGTGTTGCTTTCCCATAACAATATTTGAATACTAAGGAAATAAGATTGCAAAACAAGATGTTAATAAGAAAGTAGGGGTTAAAAAGAAGATAAGAAATCAAAGGTTTGGTTTTAAATGTCCTAGCCTCTAAGCTATTGTTCTGTAGTCCTAGCTGAGATTTGCCAGGAACTAGGGCGACGTCTATAATCAGGTTTCTGACTGACAGAGCCCCGCAGCCAGCAGCAGGGCTGAGCCTGCGAGCGTCAGTGAGTGCTGAGAGCAGCGCTGCTCTCTCGTCTAATTTGAGAGGAGTTATGATATATTAATGCAATGTCTCATGGGCATCTTTTTGTTTCTATATGAGTACGGCTGGTAGCAAAAAGGAAATCCACGCTCTTAGGAAAGTTTAAAAAAAAAAAAAGACCAAAACCACACAAGCCTGTAATGGTAACATCACTTGGTTCTGACTTTAAACCTCTATTATCAAAACATTACAGGTATAATCACAGCCACATCTAAACTTCTGTATTTTCACTTTCTTCCCACTAGTACTGTGGACTTCATCGGAAGCTGCTATTTTACTGAGATATGCAAATGCAAACTGAAGAACATCGCGTGTTTAAAGTGGTAAGAATGTCGTTCAGCAGCACTCACACCTCCCCAAGCACTGTGTAACCTTCTCGCTGTAGCCCACTGCAGTGCAAGAGTTAAGGGATGAATGAACAGATTGCATACTCGATTTCAAATTTAATTCTGCTTGATAGAAACTCAGCCTACTTCTTCTGGGCACGGCTGCCAGTCTATTTCTGTTCAAGTCCCAAGTGGAAATGTGACAACCTTGTCAGTAGTCTGAGTATATGGGAAAGCTTGCATGCCACCTGCCTGATTAAATGTCTGCTTCAACACTGAGATAATTGTGTGAATAAGGCCGCAGTAAGAAGTAGTTACTCATATTCTAATTAATAGAACATCCTCTTGGCAGATCGAGTTGTTGCTAGCAGATGGAACACGCTGTCACTGAAGTTCTTGGAGTTCTTTTATCCTCTTTATTAATGCCTGATATTTAAGGGTAAAATCAACAACTCTCAAATAGCTCACAGTTATTTGAGACGATCCTTTCAGCTTCGTCATCAAGACTTTTACCTTGTTCAGATTTAAATGAAGGGGGGTTACGATAGAAATACGGTATATTATTTTTAAGAAAAGAAGTAGAGGAGCAGAAAGATCTCACCAGAGTGCGTGGCTGAGAAAGCAGAGAAATGATTGTTCTAGGCTTCAACAGAGAAGAGTAGATAATGCTTCAATATTCCCAGTCTTGCTACTCCTACTGCTGATACTCTCCTGTGCACGGGGCTTCTGTGCAGATGGATTTTATGTGTGATGAACTTCTACATCGATTCCAATGGAATCACTGGTCTTCCAAAAAAAAAAATAATAAATAAATACACCACCACTTGTTGGTATGTAAACTAATCTGGATTACACAATTTAGGTTACTAAATAGTTCTCTATGCCAAAGATCTAAAATTTAGATATTCTGTAACTCCTGACAGATGTTGCCTAAATATTTAAGATGCTTGTTTAACTGTGTTCCCTTAACTTTATCAAAACAGGAGCATTCTGTAATGGTCTGGTACTGTCACTATTTAAATTTAGTTCAAGCTGGAAAAGCTAACAACATCTATCTTTTCATCGGGCATTGGTGTTGCTCATTATTTCACTTCTCTTTCTAGCGGTAACGTTGTCGGTTATCATGTGATTTCTCCCTGCAAACCTTGCCTGCTCTCCTGCAACAACGGCCACTTCTGGATGTTTCATAGCCAAGCCGTCTTTGGCATCAACAGGCTAGACCCTTCTGGTAAGGAACACATATGTTTCCTTCTCTTCCTTAAAATCTTGAATTCCAAGTCCTCCTTCTAATGAGGCCTCTCAGTCTAGTTAAAGCATATGGAGGGAGTGTAACATACGGAGGCGTGAGGCGAGCGTTACTGTATTGCTAATCCAGCAAACTGCTTTGGGGGTGGCAGTTGTAGCTCCTTTGTAAATGAAATTTTCCAAGTGGAGATTTATCTTCATCAGAAAATTTAACCTACCCCTTTTGTGGGCAGAAGTCAAGATATGCTGAAGCTATATTATAACTAGTATAAACACAGCCACCAGCTGCTATTTATAACAGTACGTATAGCTTTACTGTGCTACCAGGCAGCTGTCCAACGGGCACCCTTTTGGGGTGAGTCACGTTGTCACTTTGACCCTCTATAACTGAGCCCTCATTAGCTCAGGCTGAAGTTACAGCTCACTCGAGCTCGGTTTCAGCCAGGTGTGTTTGGATGCCAAGTGTCTGGCATAATTTGCCTTGAGTCCTCAGGAATGCAGAGCGTTCTGACAAATCATCTCTCCGCCTCGCAGATGGGAGCAAGTTATTGTCAAAACCTTTCAGTGTCACCTGTGTTTCAGATCAACGCATTTAAAAATAAATCAGCCATGAGGGGATTATCGATAGCTACATGAATTAGCTGTATAAATACATCTGTGGGCAGGGACTTATTCTTTGAATTATGCTGTAAACAGCAACACTTACAAGATCACTTTGGAAGAAAAATAGGAAAGTCTGGATATATTTATCATGAACATGACTTACCAGATTTTGCAATGATTGCAGTAGTTATTTGCTCTGAAAATAGACAGTTGTGCAATTTAAAAATAAGGTCACAATCCAAAAATTTTTTTTAATTCCTTTGTCTTCTTACCTCTTTCCCACCAGGTGTGAATGTGTTGCTCTGGGGCAACTTGCCAGATTTGGAGGAGAGTACGGATGAAGATATGTCCTGCATCTCTGAGGAGGAATACATCAGATAAATGTTATCTACGATATACCACAGGATCTTCTCTAGATTCATTTCACTGCTGTTTGGTTTGGATTTTTTTTTTTTTCCTTCTCATCTGTCAGAGCTTAAACAATACAGGAAACCAGGAAATCTGGAAAACAATCCTAAAAAAGGAAGGTGTCATTTTCCTCTTTCACCGTAGCCTTCCTTAGACTGGTCAATCTGCCTCTTGTATCTTCTGACTGTTCTGACATGCCTTGGTTACATCTGGAAATGCAGATGGAAGGTGCATTTACTGTGGTCTGGTCTCTCTTGCTTTTACGTTTAAGTCTCAACAGCTGATAATCCTTCTTAGCTGTATTTTTTCTTCTTTTCTAAAACAGTATTCTTTCAATTGCTGTAACTACAGCTTAAAAATCTTAAGAAAGAGTCAGTCTGGTTGACTAAGTCCTGTCAGAGCTCTGCTTTTGTGGTCACACGAGCCATTGCCCAGAGCCTCTGTTCAGAGTATACAGAGTTGCTGAATAAGTGACTTAAAGTATTGGAGCTCCGGCTCCATGATCTGGCTCCTGCTTTTAGCAGCTTGTTATCCAGGCGCCCGAGTCCTGCTGGGATGCTCCTGACTGGGCAGGTATCGCACAGAGTCTTCCCAGCTTCATCTCACAGTACTTCTAGCATCGTGTTTCTGTAGAGATCAAATTCATTAATTTTTCCTCCTGCTAAAACCTAAATACTGCAGTTAATTGATGTCTAATAGGACTTCAAGGCTACACTGGAGATTTTCTTAAGGTCAACAACAAAATCCATCCAGTTTTAAGTGGGTGGTTTGTTTTTTTCCCCTTATAGGGTAGGCATCCCTCCAAAACAGGACTCAGTCACCCGATTGGGTCTTTTTAGAGAAAGAGAAACAGAGCTCAGGTTAACTATTTGGTGTTCATGCCTAACCCTACATCCCACAGCATACTGACAGTCTGGTTCCTGTACGGGATGGATCCAAAGGTCATTATCTGAGTTGTTACAGCCGTAGTATTTTAATTTATGAACTAAATACTGTCCCCTTCAGCTAGTCACCTGGAGGATCACCCTTAGAAAAGTCAAGATATAATCATTTAGGTGAACAGAGTATACTTTTAAAGTCGCATTGATGTTGAATAAATCATTCCATAGCCTCCTGTGGCACCTGGAAGAGGTGCAATGAAGGCACATCTGAATTCTCTTAGTATTTTTACTCTGTGTTATATATTTCTTAAATAATGGTACTACCTCTTCTGCGTTGTTTAAATGTATATTGGTATATATATGTATCTGTGTGTGTGTCTTGTTTTGTCTTCCTGTGTTATGTCTGCTCATTAAATAAAAGTTTTGGACTACATGGTCTTCTGGGCTGTAATAAATATGGATCTATAATGGTATCAGATAATCAAAACAATGAATGGCACCTTGCACTGGTATTAAACTAGTTGAATAATTAGGTTCCTACTACTATGATTTTGTATCAGAGACCCCCCCAAAAGAATCACTTTCTTTTAGGCTGACAAACCTGACAGTTTCTCAGTCTTAAAAGCTTTTAGTCAGTTAACTCTTCTGTAACGTGACATCCCATTTTTTTTGCCACTTTTCTGTGCTACGTGAATTAGATCATGCTGTGACTGCAGCATTAAGCTGGCAAGGTGACATTTCACACAAAGATTTTTTTTTTTTTTCCCAACAGAATTCATGAGCTAAAAATACATCTGATTGGTTTTGTCTAAGTAGCTCAACAGTTCAAATAGAAAGGCCATAATATAATTCTGGTTTGTTGCAAGTTCAACACTTGCCCTTCATAACCTCCACAGTCCCGAGTCTCCTCTGTGTCGGGGCTGACTGGAGGGCTCTTCTCCCACCGCCAAGCAGAGGACTGTAATTTCTTCAAGTCAATAATGCAGGTTTTGCTCCCTGTCTGTTTGTACACATGGAACTGGAAGTTCTACTCTGAACTCCTTTAATTACACAGGCCTGTTTGAGCTGGTTCATCTCACCCAGGCATCAGCTTGAAATAAAAAATGAGCCAACTTTTAAGTAAGTTCAATCTTTTTTTTTTTTGGACAACGAAGAAGTTGTAGGTGTTACATACAAAGTAAACAACTGTCATCTATTGCCCCAGCTGCCCTGAATGGTACCAAACAAAATAATCCTGTCTAAGGATTCTTTCTATTTGAAATTAACAGGAGAACTGACTAAGCAGACTGTGGTAAAGCCACTGCTCCTTATTCTTGAGGTCCTTGTCTTCTGGGTTAAGTTTCCAAGGATCACCCCATGTAGGGAAATACTTTCCAGGTCAATATATATTTATTATATCTAACACCAAACAGCTGGCACAAAACCAGATCAATATTTCCAGAAGCACTCCCGAGTGCTTCACCCCACCCAAAGCTTTGTTTGGAATCAAACAACTCCGGTCTCTCGGGCTTTGTGTTCTCTCAGGTCTCTTGGGCGTACGAGGTACAGCTCAGCCCCGGCGTCCTGTGAATCATTTGGAAGGTGATGGTTACGAGGTGGGAGTTATCATCACACACCTGAACGTCGGGACAGAGGATAACTGCCAGAATGAATATCTCAGCAGGATCCAACCTCCCGATAGGTCTGTAGGTCTGATCCCGAACAGCCGGGGTCATCTCTGGTTCTATCGTGCAATTTTACATGGTCTTTGCAGCCAGTGAAGCCCACAGCAGAGCACAAAGCTGAAAAAACAAGAACCGAGTCCTAAGGCTTTCTCTCCTGCTCCTCAAGGTACACAAGGCAAGTAATTAAAGAACTTTAGTGTCTCTAATAATCAGAGCTGGCTTTATCGAGAAGGGACTGAACACCAGGCCAAGGGGCTTAAATTTTAGGCTCGAAGTCAGCGCTTCTGCAAGACTCCCAGAGTCTCCGGGTGCTGAGAGCGGAGCCGAAATCCAAGGAAGCAGTCCTGGTGTCCGTGTCCTGCCTCTGCCACTGGCTGTCACCGGTCACACCACGTACCGGGCTCCTTCCCAGCAGCTCCCCAGCTATAAAACATTGTGAAATGCAGACTTGGAGGTTGAGGGTCACAGACTTTTTTGGATGAAAACATTGGAAAGTAGAATTCCAAAAGCCACTGAGGATAAACAGCTTCGATTTGGTTTTTAGATCACAGGGAGCTGTGTGGTCACCCTGCCATCAATGGTCAAACCCATTTTCTTTCCTTCTAACCTGCACTGCACAACATGAGCTGGAGGGGTCAGAGAAAATCAAAGCAAGACAGCGATAAATTGATTCCCCTTCCTATTAAATAAAGCTCACTAGAAAAAAGCATGTCAAAAAACCCTTATTCCAGCACAGATTAATGCCTAATCATCATCATCCTGCATTTATATAACCCCATTCATCCCAAAGTGCTTTACAACGACAAACAGCCAAGAAATCTTTTACCACTGAACTGCAGCCAGCTGGGGGATGCAGAGCAGCTGCCGAGGAGCCAGGACGCAGCAAGGGCCGGGGCGAGCATCCCTCCGTGATGAAATCCAGGAGGTGATCCCCATCCCTACAAACCCATATGCTGGTTATCAAGGGAAGTTCAACTTGAAAGGCTCTGTCTTCTTGCTCAGCCTGGAATACAGCTCCTCCACTTCCAGCCAGGTGAGAGATGGGTCACCTCTCCTAGGACAGAACCTGGAGTCCCAGGGTTTGAACCCGAGAGAGCGAGAGACCTACGATAAGAGAACAGGAATTACTGAGGTATCTTTTATTTTCTGCTCTTCTCCCTGGCACGCAAGAGCTGGCATGCTAGTGCAAGGCAAGTAAAACGGCCATTTATTATAAATCACCCAATTACTTTGTCGTGAGAGGTCATTGTTACATATTTGATTACGCTCAGCAGCCTGTGTGGTTTCTGAAAGCATACCCCAAGGAGCCGTGCCTGTCCCAAGTAAACAGCCTTTGTGTGCTGTTATTTGGATTAAGGGAGTGTCTCCGGGCCACCATAGCATAACTACGGGTGCCTATTGTGCAAGAAGCCCAGCGACTTGTAGACTCAGAGAACTTGCACTGTAAACAAAGCACCCAGGGGACACGGCAAGGGACCGGCCCGTCGGCTCCATCGGGGACCAGAGGTGGATCCCAAACTGAGCAAAGCCTGGAGAGGAGACTCCTGAGAAGAGCTCCTGCAGGGATGGAGCACTTCTTCTGCTCCAAGAGGCATTCCCAGGGCTGTGAAGAGATTCGGCAGGTTCAGCTCTTCCAGCACACATACCCCATCACCTCCTAATTTAAGCAAGGATGCTTCCCTACACCAGTATTTCTGGATTTCTATGGCAATATTAGGTTTTTCTCTTGCTCTAGCACACAAAGCAGATGCAGCCTCTAGCCAAGTACCCACGAGAGCCTACAGAGAGAAGAGGTTATTCCAAACCCAAAGCGATGCAGCATTCACAGAACAGAGAGATGCCCCCTTGGATCCATGCAGTGCTCCAGAACGAGGAGAGAGAAGAGCAGGATGCCTGCCTCCAGCACCTCCCGTGACACTAGCTCCGAGTTGTTGATGCACCACCCAAAATTCCCTCCTCTCATCAGGAAACATCAACTGTGCTACGCTTAGAAAAAGCATCAGCATTTCCAAGCAGCTATTAGCCGGGGGGGGGGGGGGGGGGCATTTTAGCTGCTTTGCTGTCTCCAGCATCTCCTGTCATCTCGCACGCGTGACACATTGATTTCTCATTAGAGAGCACGCCTCACGTTTTGGACAGCAATGAGGGGGGTCAAAAAAAAAAAAAAAAAAAAAAAATTACCAGGGAATAAAGCTGGTCAAATAGTAGGAGCCAAACAAAAATCTCTGGTGTTTCACTTCTTGTGTCACCCGAACGCTGACAGCTTGATGTCTCTGGGTACTGCCACACGAGGGAAATTAGCACCATAGCACTCTTGGGCGCTGCCATCTGCATGTCAGCCTATGCAGGGACCCGAGCAGGCAGCTCGGAAGCCAGGCTTGATGAAAAAAGGCTCGATCTTTTTTGCATCGCTCCGACTTACGCTTATTTCCTGGAGGAAAGTGCTAATTAAAAATAACCCGGTATCGCTCCAACGTAACTGCAGCCACACTCGGATTCTTCCCTGCTGTGCCACGGCAGAAGCTTATTAGTTCATCCCACTCCAGCATATGGCCCAGTTTGGGATAGGAAATTTCCACTAACGGAGGAGACAATGCTGGAAATACAGGTGGTTTGGGGCTCTCATGCTGACTTGTTTGGGAACTTAAAACCAAAGAGAAACTGGTTCTGTGTCTACTCGGCACATCTGATGGTTCCAGACACAAAGTGGGCTCATTAGAATTAAATTTAGAAGAAAAAAAATAATTCATCTGATATTGCCTCTTCCTATGGCCCATCTACCTGTCGGAGCCAATGCCATGCTCCAGCAACAGGCTGCCCAGATAAACAAGGTGGTTTGGGGACAAAAGGACATTAAAAAAAACTGGGAACACAAAGCTCACATGCCCTTTGTCTGCACTTTTTGGAGGGTTTTTTTGCCAGTAGCTCTTCTTTTCTTACCCATTTCTTTTTCTTCCTTTAAAAAAGTGTAAGTATATATTTAGTTCTGGGACTAGCAAAGCTTCAGCAAGAATGAAGCTGGTCTGTTATTTCCGTGGTGCTTGGGGAACATCCCCAGAAAGGGTTTTCAGCAGGGATGGGCGATGGCAGAGCTGCTCTGGACGTGGAGAGAGCCAGCCCTCACTGCCAGCAGACTTTGGCCTCGATCAAACACACAGCGAGTGAAGCTGGGGACCCAAAAACATTTGAAGCCAGCAAGGATGGGATCTATCCCCAAAACAAGGCTAAAACCACATAGTCAAGCGAAATGATGTGTTAGACTGCTGTGCTGGACACAACATCCAAGCCCTTTCAACTACAGAATTTTTAAACCATTTTAGAGCCCCTCATTTTGGCCAAGTCACTTATTCTCTTGATTCATCCCTGTGTACGTGGACGTAGAGGAGCAGATGGGTTGAGGCCACCAGAATACCAAAGCTGCAATAATCCCCTCGCGGGGTGGTCAGTGGAGCCAACACAATCCGAAAATTATTTGGTTAAAAATGTAGACGGAATAACACAGGGTCACATTTGAGGGAAAATTGTGAAAGCTACTGCAGATTCACCCCAGCATCCACTCAGATGTTAACGAGCGCCTAAAATATTTGGAAAAAATGAAGCAATCTCCTCTTGTGCAAAGGGCCATCACAAGACTTTCCACAAGGTCGCTCTGCTTATGGCCGGACCCCGGGTTGGAAATGAATTTTACTCTGCTTCAAATTTTACCCGGAGTCCAAATTACTTTCCTTGTAGCTTAGAATTTAAAATTCAGACTAAATACATTTTTGCATCTCACCTGCTACCAGAAGGCAGCGTTCATAAGTGTCAGGAAGTAAATATTCAGCAGAATATGTCCATTATTTTATTCTAGTCCTTATGGGAAATCAAAATTCAAAAACTGCTTAAAAGCACCTGGCACTGGCCACTATAAGAATCCTTTTACCTTATTAAGTGGACCCTGCTCTGATTTGGTACAAACACACTGGTGATGCATGAAGCTGAATTGCTCCTCACCTTTGTGCTGCTCCAGGGGAAGATTCCCAGTAAATTGAGCAGCGTTTGCTGTAAGTCAACCAGAAAAATAACAGCATTTGATAACAAGCAGCTTTTGGAGGGCGGCTGGCACTTTGATAACAACCTGCCACTCTCCCTGCATCACTCGAGCCTCTCCTGGCTCCTGCCGGGGGGGGTTCGGAGCGTGGGCACTGATGGCTTTGGCATTAATTGCAGTGTACCTTGCCAGACCCAGGGGCAGAGCAGCAGCACGTCCCCCCCCCTCCCAGTGCCTCGCTGGTGTGTTTAAAGCAGCCACATCTCATCCCACCCTATAATGGCCAGCAAGAGGTGCCAAGGTGGCCCCGAGCCTGCCCGTTCTCCAAAGCCCAAGGGAGAGCAGGGCAGCGATCCCCAAGCTCTCTCCCTAATAATAAGTTTGATTTTTAGAGTCTGTGTACTCTCCCGAGCCTCCCAGCAGAGATCAAAGCCGGCGATGTTTGGGTGTGTGCGTGCACATACATGCATGGAGAAGACACATTAATTATGGTCTGAAAACTTCTCTGCTGGAAAAAGAACTGGTTCCCTCTCTGTCACTTACCTCTCCCCCACAACATCTCACACCGGCCCAGTTTACTCCTTGAAAACAGCCCTGGATTGCAAACGACCCAGGGAGAGGAGGCATCAGCCCAGTATATCTTGGCTGGAAAACATGAGCTTTGAAGAGCAGGAACTCAACACCAACACAGGCTTTGGTGCCACAGCACAGAGCCAGCCACTTCTTTCTTGAGCTTCACCTTCCCTGTTGAGGTCAGATCAGCAGCCATGGTCAGGGCTAAATGACTATTTCATCGGGTTGCTAATTTCACAGACATTGTTATGATTGGAGAAAAATCAGGAAACTGTCCTTTTCCCTGTGCTGACTTGGCTACAAGAAGGGAACAGTGCTGGGAACTCACAAATGATGCCACAGGACCTTCAGCTTGGCTTGTAAGTCAAGACTCTGCCTGATAGGAGTTAGGGAGAAGAGTCTCTTTGGGCAGAAACCGCTCAGAGTTTTGACATCATCTTCTGGCCACCGCTAGAAAGGGAAAATACACCTTCCTGGAGGCATCACAGCCTGACCCAGGGCTTTACGTCTCAGAGGAGAGCCAGTAGGGCTAATGGTGGCCACCGACAGACAAAGCCAGCCCCGGACATCCCCCGTGATGCTGTATTTCACACCCCAGCCTGGTGTCACCCTCCCGGGCTGTCACACCACCCGGTGGGGCTGGTGGCCGGGACACAGCCCAAGGTCAAGAACCACCTTGTTCCTTTTGCTCCCGCAAAAGGGAGGCTGCTGTGTGCCAGACACGGCCTCCCAGGGGGTGCCCCGCAGCCGTGGGAGGGGAGGGGAGGGATAAAGTGCAGGGTGAATCCATCCAGCCTGCAGGGTCTGAGCACACCTCAGCAAATTGTCCCCAGGTGCTGAACCAGCCGGAACGTGCTCAGGGGAAAAAGGCGGATGAAGGGTTGACAAGACTCACCCTCCTCCTCCTCTCGCCGGCGAGGCGGGGAGGCTGCCTTTGCAGCAAGGGGTGTCTGGGCATGCCAGGCTGAGCAAGAAAGCACGTTTGTGCCACTCAGAAGGTGGGTCTGCTGCCCTGCCCGAGCATCTGCTGGTCCCTCCGGCTCGTAGCCATCCCCGTGCCTTGGCCAAGGCTCCAACTGTCTGTTCCCGCAGCACGGGGACACCCCGGCATCGCTGCAGGAGGAGGTTGAAGCTCAGAAACCAGCAGGGCTGGGGGTGGTAGAGCAAACGCATGCGTGTGCACGTTCCATGGTGATCTGGGGGTCTTCCAGCTCGGGGTCTCAGCGTGAGAGCTGTCATCAGGCCACGGAATAAAAGGCGCTGGCGTTACGCTCGACAAATTTGCATTAAGGGCGATAACAGAAAATCCAACTGAATTTCTAACTTCAGCCAATTGTAAAGAGAGAAAGGTTCCTCAACACAACACGAAGTATTTAATTCTCTGATAACAGAGCGAAATAAAGATAGCAGGGAAAAAGCAGGAGCTCACTATCAATGGAAACAGAGAAAGGGACACCGATATTTTAAGGCATTCACCTTTAGGTTATAAGCCGCTTATCTCAGGCTGCTACATATGTGGTCTCCTTGGGAACCGAGTCAGACAATAAATCAGATGTGCCAACATTTATCAGAAGCTCCAACTAGCCAAAAACATCAGCTCCCCTAAGAATGCCAAATGGGTTTTGCGAGATGCGGGGCCAAGCCTGGAGTCACTCTTGAGGCACGTGGCAGGGGGCAAGAACCGCTGCTATTCCGCTCTAAAGAAACCCCCCTCGTATCCCTGATCCTCATCGCCACGTCCTCCTGGAGCCACGGGCTGTGGCAGAAGCTTCAGAGGAAGGCAAAAAGAAGAAAAGAAAAAAATAATAATCAACCTGGCATTGTGTAGGGATGAGTAATGCACACATCAAGACAACGTCTGCGTCTCGTGTGCCCAGTCAGCCACAAAAACCACCCTACCCCGTCTCCTCCCAGCTTGAAGCATGGAAGAGATTATTCTTGTCTCAGTCTGAACAGGGGGGAAATAAAAAAAAAAAAAAAAAAAAAGCAATATATGGATAGAGTAGCAGTAGGAATAAAAACAGCTTGAAGAAAGTCAGCAAGATCAGCGTATGAATATTCTCTAACTGCAGCTCTCCTGCCAGACACGGGGAAAAAAACCAGACATTTCACATGTGCAAAAACAAACAAGACAATCTCAACCAAATCTTCCTTTTAAAAACTGGTGAAAATCTCCCAACCAGTTCCAAAATGTTTCGCTGCTTATGTGTAACCAAAAGAATGTCATGGCAGGCGTTCCTGGGGCAGAGACCTCCGTCTCGTTTACAGGGAGGGAGTGGGCCAGGAATTAACCGGTGGGAAAGCCGTGGCAGCAGCGCTGCTTGGAGAGTCTTATCTACCCAGAAATCCTGACCCTGGTGGCATCAGACATGCTTTGGTGGGCATGTGATAACTGACCCACGGACTGGGAGCAAATGTCTTCAGTATCAGGGGAGCTGGGTGAAAATAATGCCAACATCTGCTCAGGGCACATGGCTCAGAAGAGGAAAAAGAATTCACCCTCTCCCTTGAATGCTGGGAAGCGACTCAAATAATGTACATATTTTTAGAAAATGATGAGTAAAACAGTTTACACCTGGTCTGGCCACTGTATGGGACAGTGACAACCACTGTCCTTGGACATCCAAGCACATCAGACATCCCTGTACCAGCTCCCTGGCTCTCACCGAGCCCCACGGACAACAATTTGAAGCCCACCTGAACGCAGCCACAGCCAGAAGAGATGGAATGGAATGGTTTGGCCAGTTGAAGGACATCCCAGCCAAGCCTCAGTGCTCCTCAGGGAGAAAGCAGCACCACAGCCCCCTCCCTCATCCCAGCGCTTCCAGAGACTGCAGAAACCATCTCCAGCATCTGCCCGCAGCCAGACCGGGAATGGGAGCAGCAGACCCAGGGGAAATTCCCTGGCACTTGAGAGCAGAGAGGAGCTGGAGAGGCTTTTCCCTGCCCGGGAGCTGCCTGGCTGGGATGCTTCAGCCCCACTGACGTCCCACTGGCCACCCTGCTTCAGCCCCACTGCCACCCCTTCCATAGGGACAGACCCCGGGCTTCCCCAGTTGATGCAGAGCCAGGCCCTCCAGCAGTACCGTCCTGCCTGACCCCCCCAGCACTGCCTGACCCCCCTCCCACTACTGCCTGACTCCCCGACACTGCTCCTGAGCCCCCACCCAGGCACTGCCTGACCCCCCAACACTGCTCTAGACCCCTCTCCCACTACTGCCTGACTCCCCAACACTGCTCCTAACCCCCCCCAACACCGCTTGACCCCCCGCCAGGCTCTCTCCCCCATGCCCCCCCCCCCCGCCCCCCCACGTGGCACCACAGCGCCACCTTCCGGAGGCCCCTGGATACACACCTGTTACAATCACCCTTTTAAAAAATTATTTCCTTTTTTTTTTTAAAGCCACGATCGCGGGGCAGAAATCCGGCCGGAGGGGAGGGGGGCAGCGGGGAGAGCGCTGACCCCCAGAAAATTAAGAGTCCCCACCGGGCAGAGCATCCAATTCCCACCTCCCGTCTCCCTCTCCCTGCGGGAGCTGCAGCTGAACCTCACTGAGGTCACTCTCCAGCAGCAAAAGAAGAGGAGAAAAGTAAAGCCCGAAGAGTCTCAGAAATGGTTCATTTAAAGTCTTTGCTGAACTTTTCTTCTGCTCAGCCTTTTAATTTAACTTTACAAGCCCTTTTGCAGCTGTGTTTTGACTTCTGGTGAAGGGCAGATTTTTCATAGCCACAAACAGCTTCAAAATAGCGTAACTGCCGTTACCTCCCCTTCTCCGGCCAAACCAAGATAATCCCTGGAGAACGATGACTGGGACTTGGCTTCCCCTTGGCAAACCTCTTCTCTGGGAATTTGTGCTGAAGTTCAGCACATACTCACTGCCCTGCTTTCCTTCAGAAGTGCCATCAAGTGAATAATAGGTAGTGGAGAGCCATTTAAAAGCAATTAAATAACTTCTTACCTATTCCAGGCTATCAAAAAAAAAAGAAAGAAAAAGGCTATTTGAGAAGTCATCCAGAGAGAAGACCCTTGGCTGGGGTAACCATAGGCATCAAGATTTAAGAACATCCAAAAATGGTACACAATTTAACTAGCTTTAAGTTTCCAACCACTCAGCACGGAGCTTTTCAGGGAACAAGCAATCCTCACGGATGGACCTCGTGGGAACAAAGATGCTCTTTCTCTGCAGGAATTCTACTCCCTTTTTCCTGTCCCCTTCTCTCCCTCCATCACACCGTGAATGCAAAAGGAGAAACAGGCAATTACCCAGGATGTCAGAAAGGTTGTGCTGTTTTACCGCGTGCCAGGGTGGGTGCTTGAGCTTGTCTTCAGTTTCCCAGATGGGACTGGTCATTGCTGCTGGTTGGTTCCCAGTGTGACCCTGCCCTGGCAAATTCCCACTGACTGGCCAGGACGTGCCTTCCCCTCCAGAGCTCTCCAGAGACCGCCCTGCTCACACTGTGAGAACCTTGAGGGGTGAGATCAGGACCCCTGTCCCTGGAAGTGCCCGTGTGGGACCAGCTGAGACCCCTCAACACCCACCAGCACCCTCAGCTGGGCCACCCCATGCTTCAGTCAGCCCCACAAAAGCAGAATTGTGGAGCTGATTCGCTCCCATTTCCTGCGTTAACCCCCAACCTGCCTGAGCTGAAGCAAACCCAAGGAAATGAGGTGCAGAATGAGCTTTTCAGAGGAGGCTCATGAACACTCAGGGAGTTTTTAAGCATTTCCCAACGCTGCCGTTGTGTTTCTCTGTCCCTGGTGACAGACTCTGCTGCTGCTTCACTTCTCTCTAAGCCCAAGTCCGAGACAAAACAACAATAAAATTCTACGTTTAATCCAACAGGGCCTCCCAGCAGTGCACACTTTGTAGGAACTTATTAACCAGCTCCCAGCTTGTTCCCTGCATAATCAGTTTGTACTTCAAAGCCTCCCCCAGCAGACACAGCTAAATGCTGGTGTTAAATTCACTCATGTATAAAATTAATTAGTTTTGGGGCAGGACAGTGGATATTGGTTGTCAGAAGTTGGGATATTAGTTGAATGGGATTGCCCAGGGCTCTGGGGACCTTTGTCACTTCCCAAGCAATTTCTCATGCTCTTCTGTCCTGAGCGTGGACTTTCCAGTGAGGTGGAGGAGAAGGACTGGTGGCTCCCTGCAGGGAAGCCTTCAGGAGTAGGAGAATTATCCTTGAGCAGAGAGAAAGCCTGTGCCTGCTCCCATTAAAGGCAGAGGGGCTGCTACTGGTCCCACACTTGGTGCAGTCCTGGTGAGACCCTTTCTGGAGGACTGGGACTAGTTTTGGGCTCCCCAGTTCAAGAAGGACAGGGAACTGGTGGAGAGGGGACAGCAGAGGGCTACAGAGATGATGAGGGGCCTGGAGCATCTCCCTTATGAGGAGAGACTGAGGGACTTGGGTCTTTTTAGTCTGGAGAAGAGAAGGCTGAGGGAGGATCTGGTCAATGCTTATGAATACTTAAAGGGTGGGTGTCAGGAGGACTGGGCCAGTCTTTTCTCAGTGGGGCCCAGGGACAGGACAAGAGGAAATGGGCACAAACTGGAACATAAGAAGTTCCCACCTAAACATGAGGAGGAATTTCTTTCCTGTGAGGGTGGCAGAGCCCTGGCAGAGGCTGCCCAGAGAGGTGGTGG
>JAOQGH010000013.1:5086948-5103109 GCA_025769975.1 Gallinago jamesoni | reverse complement strand
CCTCAAAGCTGTTCTCCAGCAAGTCAGCCCCCAAGCTGTCCTGGTGCAGGAGGTTATTTCTCCCCAGGTACAGCACCTACACTTACCTTTGTTGAAGCTCATCAGGTTCCTCCACCAAGCACACAAAAAAATGGGTTACCAGAAAACCACAGCATCCTCCTCATCCTGCAACACCTCCAAACTCTGCTCCACAGGGCTGGAATTGAGGGAAATCACCTAAATACCTACAGCTGGGGTGGAGTGGGGCTGGGATGCCCTTGCACAGCTGGGCACAGGTGAGCCATCACCCTCCCCCTTCCCGGGGCTCCCAGACCATGCAATTCCCAAGCTGCCGAGCAGGAGAACCCAGCCCAGGTTTTGCTGAAGCACGTCAGGAAATGTCTAGGAAACCAGTGAAAGAAAGGGGGCTTATTTTTTAATCCATCCACTTGAAAAATTTCCTTGGCGCGCTAATCTCTTTCTCTAAAGAAAATGAATTTCTATTTCACAAGGATCATTTTTCCTTCTTTTGTGAAAGAGCATCACTTTCCTCTAAGCGCCTTTGCAGAAGGATTCTCCCCACAACTGAATTTAGGTAAATCTGGAGTAAAAGCTCTAACTCCAAGGGAATTGTTCCCAAATCAAACTGGTGTCAGCAAAAGCCGAGTCTGTCCTCAAAACCCTTTAAATATTTCTTTCTCTCTGCAGAATCTGCCCTTCCATCTCTGCCTTCATCTTAGTTTTTTAACGCCTTGTAGGTTTTTATTTTTTTTTTCTGCACTGCCCTCTATTAATCTTCCAGAAAATCAGCTGTCTGATCGCAAACATAGAAAATTACATTATTCACTGAAATACATTCCCATCCCTACCTCCGGCACCTCAGCCAGGCACTCTCCGGGACGGGTACTTTATATCCATAGGGGCTCTTATAAGGATGAATGTCTTTTAATTAGGTACAAACTGCGCTCATTTATGGTTATTAGAGGTGATCTGCAAATCTTTACTCAGCAAATAGCAGCCTTCTTGCGGGCAACTTAATTGTAATATCACAGCCAGCGAGCCAGAGCGGGCTCTGGGAGCAGCAAAGCCCATCTCAAGCAGACAAGAGCTGGGGAGAAGCTGGTGTCAGTGGTTTCTTTTGTTCCCCGCTCCTTTCTCTCCCCCATAGAGAAAGGAAAAAATCACTGGAAATAGACGGGTGGCTTTATTTCTTATTGACAGGATTAAGTAGCTAGTAGGGGAAAACCAAACCCTTCTCATTGCAAAATAAACATGAAATTGAGTATATACACTCAAACACATGTGTATTTGTACAGCTTTTGCAGTGAAAATGTTTTGCAATCACACACCACGTGGGAAAACACACTGAAGGCTGAGAAAAAGAGTGGGAAGGGAAGATCTGGAGAAGATGCAGGTGAGGAGGGGGGCGAGCTCCCAGCCCCAGCTTTGCCAAGGCAGGATAGATGCGGGAGGGAGTGTTTCAGCTTTAGCTTCGTCTGTATTTTCAGGCACACAATTTACAGTTCATCTGTCCTTTTAAGGAGGGTGTTTCTGCCTTTCGTTGTCATTCCTCTGGCTCACACCTTTGCATGAAGCCACAGCTGCCGAGACCCCCCCAGCTCAGTTCTCCGCAGAAGAGGGGGCACGGGGGACGAGGAGGGAAGCGCAGGAGGATTCCCAGCCTTTGGTCCCTGCTCAGAAATCACATTGGGGCAAAGCCCCGGGATCACAGCTCCGGAGGGAACAGCAGGAAGGGAACTGGGTCTCCCCTGCCCGCTGCAGCGTCAGGCAGAGCCCGGAGGCTGGGGCCAGCTGGGGAGGGGAGCTGCCAGGCTATAAATCCCAGAGCCAGGCGTGCACACACGGCAGCGTGTGTGACAGCCACCGACAGCCGCCCCGCTTCCCGCACGGACACGGATGCTCGGACACCGCTCACCCGGCTCTGACTGTTCTTGGGATGAAAAGGCCAAGGAGATACAGCCTCTGTAGCTTTTTCTGTCATTTTTGCTGCGGCAGAAAGAAGCAACAGAGAGGACTCCCCTTCTCCCTTCAATTTACCAGGAGAGAGGATGCACAAGATGAGCGCTCCAGGGAGAAACAGGGATTTGGGAATGTTTAGTGCAGACGAGAGGAAGATCAAGGACTGAGCCAGGGGCTCTTGCACCTCTTTGCTGATGGGGAATGTTTGCGTGGAGCAGCCCAGCCAGAGAGGGGAACTGCAGCTGCTCAGCACAGGGCTAGCGTGATGCTGAGGAGCACAGGGGAGAGGAGGTGACAACCTGTGCCAGTGGGGGGGACCACGGGATGTCCAGATCCCCCGGCTGGGGGCAGAGGAGCCGGTGTAGTGGTGCGTAGGGGCAGCACTGACCCACAGAGCTCAGCCCTGGGGAGGTGGGGAAGGGTTTAACAGGCAGGCCATCAGAGAGGAGCATTTAGCTGCCTGTCCTCCTGCAGAGCTTCCCGGAGGGATGGAGCCAGGCTGGGGCTGGAACGGCACTCATGGCAGCTGGCCTGGGCACGGCCAGGGACTCCTGAGCCCCCAGACCCTGGCAGGGGACCCCAACCTGACCCTCTTGCACAGCCGGGACGAGGAGCTGGCCAAGGCAGAGATCGGGGTGCTGGCCACCATCCTGGCTGTGGCGACCGTGGGCAACGTGGGGGTGCTGCTGGCGATGTACCGCCTGAGGAGGAAGATGAGCCGGATGCACCTCTTCATCCTGCACCTGGGGCTGACCGACCTGGGCGTCGCGCTCTTCCAGGTGCTGCCGCAGATGATCTGGGAGGTGACGTACCGCTTCCTGGGGCCGGACCCGCTCTGCAGGGCAGTCAAGTACCTGCAGGTGCTGAGCATGTTCGCCTCCACCTACATGCTCATCGTGATGACCCTGGACCGCTACATGGCCGTGTGCCACCCGCTGCGCACCCTGCAGCAGCCCAGCCGCCAGGCCTACGTGATGATCGGGGCGACGTGGCTGCTCAGCTGCCTGCTCAGCCTGCCCCAGATCTTCATCTTCTCCCTGCGGGAGGTGCGCCAGGGCTCGGGGGTGTTGGACTGCTGGGCGGACTTCAGGTACCCTTGGGGAGCCCGAGCCTACATCACCTGGACCACGCTGTGCATCTTCATCCTGCCCGTCGGCATCCTCACCGTCTGCTACAGCCTCATCTGCTACGAGATCTGCAAGAACCTCAAGGGCAAGACCCAGAGCGGTGGCCCTGGCATGAGGGGACCCACGGTGGCCGTCCCTCCTGCCCCCTGCTCCTCCGAGAAGAGCGGGCAATGCCCCAGCGGGCAGCACTCACGGGTGAGCAGCGTGCGGACCATCTCCCGCGCCAAGATCCGCACGGTGAAGATGACCTTCGTCATCGTGGTGGCCTACATCGCCTGCTGGGCTCCCTTTTTCAGCATGCAGATGTGGTCGGTGTGGGACGAGGATGCTCCTGATGAGGGTGAGTGGTGGTGGGGATGGCGAGCTGCAGCCCAGAGCAGGCACAGAGTACACTAGAAGGAGGCTTATAAGAAAGATGGGGCCAGACTTTTTAGCAGGGCCTGTTGTGATAGGACAAGAGGTAATGGTTTTAAACTAAAAGGGTAGATTTGGACTAGATATAGGGAAGAAGTTTTTTCCAATAAGGGTGGTGAAACTCAGCAACAGGTTGCCCAGAGAGGTAGTAAATGGCCCATCACTGGAGACGTTCAAGTTCTGGATGGGGCTTTGAGCAACCTGATTGCATTGAAGATGTCCTTGTTTATTGCAGGGGGGTGGACTAGGTGGTCTTTAAATGTCTCTTCCAACCCAAAACATCCTATGATTCTATGATTTTAAACAAACAAAATCTATCTGGTTTTTTGTCATTTGAAAAATCATGGAGAAGGCCACAGATTAGCTCCCCAGTAGTATTTATAGAAAGCAGTTTATAGTCTCAGATCATCACTTTCACCCAAAAAAAAACCCTGAAAAGCAATGGCTTCTGACCATCACCTGTAGGGATGCATAAAGATGTTGTGGGCACGTCTTTGCTAGGTGTGTCTCTTCCCTCATGTGGGAATTTGCTTCAGGAGCTCCTGTATGGAGCTCACACTTGGTACCTGAGTGCAGGGAGGGCTTTAACTGTGTCTGCTGCTCCCGTCCTCTGCCGGGATGGCTGTGCCGCGCTGCTGGAACAGGTCCTTCACGTGGAGCATCAAGTGGCCCTAGGGCTTTTGCTGAGCCAGCTGCTGAGGCTTCAGAAGTGAATTTCTGATTTCAAAGGTTGACTTTTTCTGGAAATTTTCAGTAGCTCTCCTAGCCTGTCTGTGGGTAGAAGGAACTTTATCTAAGATTGAAAGGCCTCTGGGAGGTGCTTTGCCCAGAACACAGGGTGAAGGTGGGTCCAAAAGCTGCTGGGTCTCACCTCCCAGCTCATCCCCATTACAGTACATCACCCACGGGTAGAGACCAGCCCTGCCTGCCATGCTGCAAACTCTCCTACCCCAAGAAGTGCCATTCAGATGGGATGGGGACAGGACAAAGGACATGTGGCCCAAAAGAACCCCCCAGGTCCTGCCCACTGCGACCCTGCCCAGCCTGGTGGATGTTTCAGCTCTCTCTCTTGCCTTCCCAGAGTCTACCAACGTGGCTTTCACCATCACCATGCTGCTGGCCAGCCTCAGCAGCTGCTGCAACCCCTGGATTTACATGTTCTTCAGCGGGCACCTGCTGCAGGACGCGGCTCGCTGCCTGTCCTGCTGGGGTGGCCCCCGGCCCAGGCTGCGGAGACAGGTCTCCACCGGCAGCCTCTGCAGCAGGAAAACCACCATCCTGAGCCACAGCCACCACGCCAGCCCCACCGGCCTCCCCCTGCACGGGGGCAGCACCAAGGACTTCTACCCACCCTGCGAGGAGGTGGTGACCGAGTCGGGCACACTGTAGGCTGCAATGGTGGCCAGTCCACGGGGATATCCCTTCATGGAGGAGGTGACACCACGAACATTGTCACTGCGGACGTGTCTCTTCCTACCTGGTAGCACCTCATTTTGCAGAAAGCTGTGTGCTTAACCCAGAAAGCATCACCGTCCATCTTGCCCTTGTGTGGGTGCTGCTGCTGCTGTGAGCAGTGGGGGAGATGGACAGAGCCCCATCAGCACCCTCCTCCCTGGGACATTAGGAATCTTCTTGCTGGCTGCTCTCCCCCAGGAACACCTGGTACCCGCCGGGGATGCTGCACCAGCTCATCTTCCCTGAGGGACCCAGGCTCTGGGTGTTTCACAGATGCCAGCAAAGCAGCCTGAGCACAGCAGGAGGCAACGTGGCTACATCTGCTCGAGAGCTGCTTGCGAGCAAGTCCTGCATCTCCCATCCTTGGGGCTTTGCTGGCGGAGCAGAGAAGGCAGACACAGCTTTCCCAAGGGGCACAGCACAGGCTCCCCCCCTCCGCATTGCCCTCTGCAGACAGGCAGCTCTGGGGCTGGACCCCCTGCCCAACCTCCTCTGGGGACAAGGATGGGGCTGAAGCAAAAGCCACGAGGCAGAAACGTCCCCTCCTGTCATGCACAGCCATCCTGCTACCGCACAGCGGCATCGCACCGCGCTGGTGGGAGCGCCTGAAACACAGCACGGACACCACCACCGAGCTGCTGGCAGTAGCCCTGGCCCAGCTCCAGCTTGCCCAGGCAGATCATCCCTCTCTCCGTGCCCTGACACTCTCCATCAGCTCTCCTCGCAGCCCCCACCGCTGCTCTGCATCCCCTTAAATAGCTGCTCTCCCATCGCTGCTGCTTTTGTGGTCTTTAGCAGAAACCAGAGTGCCGAAACCACCCGGGGGGGCTGCAGGGAGCTGGGGGCAGAGAGGAGAGGGGGGTGGCAGTGAGCCATGCCCTTGCAGTGCCACCATACCCCCTGCCCTTCTCTCTGCACATCATGGGTCTCTCAGAAGCCGTTTTATTTAAGAAAAAAAGCAGGAGGGAGGGAGGCAAGAGCATCCCTTTGCTCTGGGAGGGCCCCAGGGAGAACTGAAGGTACCAAATTCCCCACAAGCAAGATGCATTAATCCCTCTGTTATCACAAGTTAAATCTGTAAAAATAAGACATGATGAATAAAGTGGGTTTTTTTAACTCCTAAGTTATTTTCACTTTTTAATCACCAAGCATTTGAATCAGTTTTTCCAGAAACTCCCACTAGCTGGTTTTGGCAGTTCCATAAACACACCTCTCCTGGCCTTCAGGGATGTTTCCCAGAGAGGGTTTGGGCTTTTGCACATTTTCCTTCATGTGCCCTTCAAGTTGGGCCCGAGCTGCACAACAAGGTCATAAAACCAGGAGTGCCTGACGCCCCCTGCCCCCTCCCTCGAGATCGATACCAAATCAATCGTTCCCACAACCTTTCATTAAGGCACATCCCTGCTGAGCAGATCTGAGATGCGCTCGGGGCAGCTCCATCTCTGGGAAGCAGCAGCTCCATCCCCCAAACAGAGGTCCCAGTTATTGCACAGCTCCCCTTCCCAGCACTATGGAGGTTTATTTCTTGTAAAATCAGAGGTAACACTGCTGCTCCATTGGCAGCAGTGATTTGCAGTGGCAGAGCGAGGACAGGGAGCCCCAGCCCCGGGCACTGGTTCTCCTGGATCTCAGGAGCATGAAGGTGACCTGGCAGATGGAATCACTGACGGGCAGGAGAGGGGACACAGCACCTCGGAGAAGATAACAGCCTTCGAGCATATTCCCTTCACAAGCCCAAGCTTATCTCTGCAAGCTGGAGAGCCCTCAGCTCGGCTTTGTTAGAGAAAATTACAGTGCTGGACCTCAAGTCCCCAGGAAATTAAACCAATACTTAAGGAAAACATGCGACCTGGTGGCAAATCACAGCGGGGACAGTGTAGTGTGCCCCAGCCCAGGGCACTGACCCCCCCCATCCTCTGCAGCTCTGCTGGGGGCAGACATTACTCGAGTGGGGAGATCCCAGCACCTGCACCCAGGGAATTTGGTGCAGGGACAAAGCAGGAAAAGCAGAAGGTGGGAGACAGGGAATATCATCCCTCCCCATGAGGCACGGAAGGATTTGACTTGCCTACACTCACATGGAGACCCGTGGTGTGGTGTGGTCTGATCTGGTCCAGTCCTGTCCCCTCCACAGCCCAGAGGCACCAGCAGCCAGCCCAGATTTTCCAGCTGAGGAGGTGGGATATAAATCCCCTGGGAAGCCCCCAGCGCTTTGCCAGCTGGGCTGATGACTACAGCTTTCAGCTGGGGAGGAGGCTCCTCAGCAGGACCACCCTCCTTCCCTGGCCCTGGCATCCCCTGATGCATGGCTGGGGGTCAAGCCACCCATGTGGCCACCCCAGCCCCAGAGACAGCTCTGAGGACAATGGGGACTTGGAAAGGCTTTTAGCATCAAAGGAAAATAGGGCAAGGGAGGGTGATGAATCAGGGCTTATTGGGCAGCGAGGGCAAAGCCAGTGAAGAAACTGTATTTAAAATATTTTATGACAGCAATCAGCAAAGAAAGCATCATTTAGAGGAGATGCCAGCCAGTTTGGGTGGATATTTTGAAGACCACTGTGTTTCCCTCCCCAGACTACATCACATTTTTGGGGGGGGGGGGGGGGGAGGAGGATGTTTCATTTGCTCTCATGAAATGAGAAAAAGGGCCATCCCACAGGACTAGAGAGAGCACGTTTCAGCCTGGGCAGGAGGACCACTTGCCTGCACCATCCCACAGGACTAGAGAGAGCACGTTTCAGCCTGGGCAGGAGGACCGCTTGCCTGCACCATCCCACGCTCAGCAGCCTTCAGGAACAGTGGTGCATTTAAGTAAAATACCAAGCAAATTGTATCAGCGGGTTCAAATGGTACAAGGAATAAAAGCCATCAGGCAGTGCCAGGCACTGACCGAGGCGAGGGGAAGGGGAAACCCTGCTCTTGTGGCTGCTGGGAGCAACGGGCATCTCCCCGTCCCGGCAGCGGTCTGAGCCCAAACCCCACCAGCAGCATCCCGGGAGTCACAGCTTCACCTCTGTGTACTCGATGGACTTGGAAGCCACGGGGCTGGAGCAGGGCCAGAAATCCACTTTCCTCTTCTTCGGGTCCACGTTGACGTAGTCCACCCCAGTCTTCATGTTCTCGTAGTCCCCGGCAGAGCCTGGACCATGGCCTTTCCCCGGGAAGACCAGGGACGTGTAATTGAGGTTTTCTGTTGAGCGTGGGCCCTGGAGAAGCAGACACGAACCCCAGGTCAGACACCAGCATCTATTCAGAGTGGCTTTGACCTTGAACCCACACAAAGGTGTAGAGCCACCCAAGGTGCCCAGGTTGTGCCTTCCTTACCCCTGGGGATGTTCCCCTCTAAATGGGGAACGACGCGTGTGGCAGGTGACAACCCCCACCCTGGTCTCATTGAACCTCATTAAAATATCTCATGCAGTTATTTCAATGCAGTTGGATGCATTTTTCCCCCCCAGAATTGATGCTCAGTGGGTCTCCAGCTGGGCAGGAGCTGTGGGGACATGGCACCAGCAGCTCCACTGCTGTGGTTGGGGTTGATCTTGGCCAAGCTCTGCCCATGGCCGTACCTGTGGGCTGGAAGGGCTGCTGTCCGACTCCTCTGAGGTCTCTGAAGACGTGTCACTGCTCCCTTTAAAACAGGAAACATTACCACTGCCATCACTACTTGGGGGGTTAAAGGGGAAAAAAAAAAAATGACCAGGGAGAAAGAGCAAACAGCTCTCAAGAGTGGAAATGGAAAATCCAAAGGGCATCGGTGCGATCTCTCCCCTCGTCACCCGTCTGCCATGGGGAATGGGGCAGGGAAAGCCCAGGGAGGCAGAAGGATGCCATCAGCTGTGGTACCTGCCCTTCACCCAGCTGCTCGGCCCCTCTCCCACCCCAGAAACAGCCCGTGAGGCTCCTCACAGAGGGCTAAGGAAGCAACAATTGCACCAATGCAATACCACACCTTTATATTCACACCCCAGGACAAACCCCCATTGCCGTAGGATCCCCCCTTACCCGTGTAGGTCAGTCTCTGCTCCCCTTCCCCTCCCGCCGAGGAGGTGGGCGGCTGCTGGGGCTGTGCCGGGGGGCTACTGCTGGCCCGCTCCCCACAGGAATGGCTGGCTGCAACCGAGAGGCCAGTTAGTGCCTTTTTCCAGCCCGAGACCCCGGCTGTGCCCCACGCACCCCACACGCTGTGCCATACAGACACCCCCCCCCTGCTCCCCAGACCCCAGCACTGCCCCCCAGCAAAGCCAGTTCAGTGCTGGCAATAATTGTTTTCATGTCTCAGAGCAGGCAAACATCTATCAATTACCGAGAAGATGAAGTGCGTGCCCCGTCCCCCCACAGTGAAAGACCCCAGCCTTAAATCACGCCATCGGGGCCTCTCCCTGTGCAAGTTCGAGAGGGTTTGACCCACGGGGCCAAACAGAGGGTGGTTACGTGGGGTATTACCCACCGGTGTGGGCAGCAGCTTCGGGGGAAAGATTTTCCTGCTGGGAATAGTAGCGTCACCCGAGTTAATATTTCGCAAATGGATCCTGGTGGTGTTTTCCCACCACTTTACTGACCGGAGCAATAAAAGAAAACATTTTCAAAAGAAGGAAAGGCTGTATAACCCTACCCCTTGCTGTCGGGGCAGCCCCTGGCCACAGAGGGGTCCCTGCCCTGACCCAGTCCCAGCCCAGCCCACCCGGGGGTCCGGCGGGTCCCTGGGGTGTCCGGCTCCCACCCTCACCCCCATGTGCTCCTCAACTCTCGTTCTCCAAGAACCAGCCCCAGAACAAGGACTTGGTTTTGCTTCACAAACTGGGGGATGCTGAAGCTCTGGGGAAGTGACTTTCTCTCTCTGAACTGGACGATCACGAGCAAGAATGAGGAGACAGTAAATTACCTATTTTCCTGCTGAGCATGATGTACAGTATCAGCAAGAGGAGAGCATATAGGATCAGGGTGACAGCTGAGACGGCCACGAGCACCCACCTGAACAGGAGGAAAATATTTCATCAAAGTGAAAGAAACAGCCCAATTACTTTAAATCTTTCCGGCACCGTTTGGCTGCCGTTGCCTCAGAGCGACCAAGGTTTGCTGGTACAGGTTTCTGGTTTTGCTTTTTCTCTTTAAGACGACGTGCCCCAAAAGCTGGGGCTTCATTTTCAAAAATGACTCGTGCTTCTTGTACTTCTTTTTTTTTGGGTGCCCGTCTTAAGCAGGATTTTCAAAAGCCTCACTGCCAGCGGGGGGGGGGGGGGGTGCAGGAAGGGAGAAGCTGCAAATATGGCTCCTGCCAAAAATCACAAGCCATTTTTGCTACTCATACCTGTGTCCCTGCCAAGCACAGCCATCCAGTGACAAGATGGAATTGTCCCCAGAGCAGCAAAAAGCAGGATTGATGTCACCAGTGACAGGGGCCGCAGCATCCCCACGGCCAGAGCCCAGCCAGGTGAGGACCGAGAAACCGAGCAGAAAGGTGCCCAGAGTAGGGTCATCCTTCCATCTTAGAGCGTTCCCCCCTCTGCAAGGGGGTGCAAAGGTTCTACCTGAGGTTCTTCAGCCTGGGACACTGTACTCACCACTCACAGGTACTCATCCTCCTTGCCAGGCGTCTCGGTGGCCGCTGCGACACCCCGCAAAGCACGAGAGGTCTCAGGGAGGGGACAGAAGAGAGAGGCAGCCAGCCCTGGTGGCAACCAACCAAAATGGCCTCATTGAGCTTCGTGCTGCCCCGCATCAACCGGAGATCGGTCGCGCCACTCGGAAGCCGTGGTCTGATGTCGCAGGTGTAAAAATCAAGACACCCAGCCCTCCCTCCCTCCCTCACAGACAGGCCCTCCCCAGCCCCAGACCCTCCCAGTCATTATGATGGAGCTTAATGGTTTTATTTGCTGCTGTCTCGGTCATTTCCGACACTTGACTGGAGCTTCTGGGCTCCACCGTGGCGCTGAGGGTAACGAGAACTGAAATGTATTCACCTTGCTTTAATCCGCTCTCACGTTTCTTTATTTTTCTTCTTTAAAACCACAAAAAAATATATGTTAACTATAATCTGGAAAAAAAAAAAACAAACCCGTAGAAGAAAGTAACCAAAAGGGGGCCACGGGGTTTGGTGCGGGGCTCTTGCGTTGGGCAAGATCCAGCCAGAAAGGTCAGTGGCCATTCAACACCTCTGCCTTCGAAACACCCCGGATTTCATTTTAGCTGAGAACTTAAATCCTGCTGAAGTTAAGGGGATTTAAGGCACATAATCAGAAAAGACATACACCTGAACCGGACCCCTCGGCTTGGGACTTTTGGCTATAATATTCAAGAGATTTATAACGAAGGGCATCAATCGAGGGCGTTCATTTTGTGATCCGTCACTTGCAAAAAAGCACTTTAAATTTTCGCTCAATGCCTATATACTTACTGTTTATAAATGGCTAAAAGAGGGATGTTACCTTCAACTAAAGCTTTGATACGATGATTAAAGGAGCCATAATAAGAATATGATTGATAGCCTGATAGATAGATTGATAGTTAGAGCAAAGACATTACCCACCCTATGGATTAGATGCTATAATTTCCTCTATGACACATTTCTAAGAGTAATCCATCAAAAGCTTTTCCAATAGCCTCACCAACCTCCTGTGAAATTCCACTTACCCAAACAGTTTGGCAACTGCCAAGCTAAAAGTCCATTTCTCGCCGGAATTTTTCCCCTCCCTTATTGAACTGATTTGTCCCCAAATATCCTTCTCAAATGGCTGTGATTCTTAAGCGGCTCATTTCCTATGGTGGGGCAAGAGACACTGCTGCAGCAGATAACAATCTGAAAAATGAGCTGTTCAAAAGGAAATTGCAAAATAAGACCCAAATCCAAATATCAGTAGCAGGCAGCTTCTGTGCTGCAATGGGGTACAGCGAGATTGAAGAGCTGATATGCATATGCGTATTGAAATATCTATTTTGAAGATAACAGCTAGTAAGATGCTGGTGGCACATGAACTATTTTGGTGTATTAGGTAAGTTGCTTCGAGCCTCCCTCCCTCCAGCCCCCAGGATATTAACCCTTTCTCAAGGCAGATGCCCTACTGAAATCAAGGCTTGTAAAGAGCTCCTGCTTGGCTGGTTGCCGAGGAGTGAATTCACAACATCTACACTCAACCTGAAGGTAAGCAAAATCACAGCAATTAATTTAATTATTTTAATCCCATTGAGCCAGGCCTGGCTCCCACAGGCAAAGCTCAGGCTGGCAGCGATGCACCCCTTGGATGCAGACACCAAACCCAGCTCTCGTCCCGATGTTTGACCCCTCTGCTTTCCCAGGCATCATGTGTAACGGCCAGTGGAGAGAAATATCCAATGGGTTTTACCTGGGGAACCAGAGCTTTCCATACATTCCCTTTCCCACTGGACCTGGGCAGCCGGGGCTGTGGAGGGAACAGGAATTAAAGATACTTTGGCAGCATTTTTGGGGGGTCTAGCAGTGCAGAAGGCTTGCTGCCGGATGCGGTCTCACTCTACCCGTTCTTACGGTAGGAATGAGCCCACACGAGGTTCCATGACGCTTCCCCTCTGTCAACCCGCTCATTTAAATATATTTGGGTGTTTCTCTGCTGTTCTACAGCCGCTTTGCTCTGGGGCTGAGGATGCAGAATCCCCCCAGGTGGTCCTCTTTGGAGGCATCTCCCTTTTATGCTCTGGCTTCCAGCAATTTTTGTGCTAAAACACAACTGAGCTTCGTTGGAGAAAATTGGCCCCTGAGGGCAGAGAGCTCTGCCCAGCTGCAGTGGAGCTGGCTCAGCCTCAAGTCATTCGGTTGCCACCCCAAAATTGGTCTGGGTGCTTCCAAGTCAAAGTCTTCTATAGGGATAAAACATTTTACATCACAGGGGACATGGTCCCAGAGGCTCGGTGTCTGCTGAAGGTGAATCAATGGGCCTCCACCTCCCCATTTTCTGGAAAAACATTCTGGTTAGTGGTCACTTGCTGCATCACTTACTAATGTCAACTTCACAAACCCACTCTCGTTGGTTCACAGCAGATTTGGGGAGCTCTGGGGGACCACTCCGTAAGAACTGACTTTTCAGCTCTGACACTGACGCAGCTTTTGGAGATGCCCTGCAGCAGCCTGACCTCTTCTGCTCCTTCCCCAACAGGAGATAGATGGGCAGGGAGCAAGGGACCCCCCTTCTCACGCGGTCCCCAACTCCTGGGGATGGTGCTCACCGGTGTTTAATCATCTCCATCATCCCCACGCTCCCATAGCAATCCTCTCCCAGGGAGGTAACATCCTGCCATCCCTCTGAGTCCCCCCAGATGAAGAGAAAATCTACGTACCCCCAAATGCCGGGTTTGCCCCCGGGAGCTGCATCATGAGTTGGGGTCCCCCACCAGGTCCCCGCTGTGAGCCAGTGGCTGCCCATATCCCCCCCATCCCCTGGGACCAGGGGGACCACATCATCTCCATCGCAGGAGGAAGGATTCTAGTCCCGCTTCATCTGCAGCTTCTGTGCCTCAGATAAACATTTAACTGAAGCTTGTTTTAATTTTTTTTTTTTTTTAAAGTAAGTGTCTGCTATTGCAGGGTCTCACTCTTTCAAGTGCTCAGTGATGTACATGCAGATTAACAGGTGGAAGAAGTATTTGATAAAGAGAAAAAAAAAAAAGGCTTTTCAGAAAATGCTACTTGGGTGTGATTTGAATCAGTGAGAGCTAATAGTGGAAGTGGCTAAAGTAAAGGAAATATGAAAAAAAAATTAAAAAAAGAACACAGATAACATATTTTTAGCCTGAAAGTGGGTTTCTTAAAATGAGTAAAGCACCGTACACTGAGCCGGTAAGAGGCACGTTTTCCACACAAGGTGCATAACCAATTTCTAACGGATCTGAGGGCAAATATGTAAAGCTGGATGGGGTAAGATGCGCTTTATGACAGCTACTGCCTGGGAGTAGCACAGACTGTATGTAGGCCATATATTACTTATAAGACCTGGGATGTTCATGCGGCTGGAAGTCACGTTTCACCCCATTCCTACTGAGCATAAGCACCTTTCTGCTGTTTTATTAACAAGTTGGATTCAAAGGCCTTAAATCATAAATAATTCTGCATGTTTTGGTCTGTCGCTCAGGGCTCCCTCCGCCACATCAGGAGGTGCCACAAAGGCACATGAAGCAAACCCTTTTTTTCCCAATTTCCTGGACAAATACGTCTGAGTCTTGCATTGGCTCCCAAAAGAGAGAGGAAAAAGAAATATTTCGTTGAGTTGAAATACATTTTTTATTTGCCTTTAAGAGTTTAGGTTTTAAAATGACTTTTAAAACAACTAAGTAAAAGTAAAAAATAGATTTGATTCCCTTCAAAAATTTCTAAATGAAAGGTTGGACCTCTTTGTTTCTTTAGTCTTTGTATTTTAACTCTGAATCTACTGTCATGAGTTTGCAGATTATTATGATCCAATTAGAGAGCTTTTCCACTAAATAAACTATTTTGCTTAAAGTATTTGGCTCATCTGTGCTACAGCTCACACTCTCGTTTATCTCTGAAGCCCGATGACCCCTCAGGCTGGATTTTCTTACAGAATTTTCAGGTTATGAACCATGTCCGTGACAATCCAGTTGCTGCTTTTCAGCTGATCTGGCACTTGCTGCGATTGGTTTGGGTTTAGGATGTTTCCTTGTTGGTTTTTTTTTTTAAACCCCTTCCATGAATACGTGATTAGGATGAGAAGGGAGGCCGGTACTTAGAACTGCACCTGAAAAAGGGAAATAGATAAATAGTTGTGCATAAAAGCTGCTCAGTAAAAAACACTGCAGCCACGAAGGTGGGTCTGGGGAAGGGCAGGGAGTTTGCACTTGACTCAGAAGAAAATGTCTGCATCCAGCATCATCGTCCCCGCGTGCCCCGCGGCTCTGCGCTCACGCCGAAGAAACCTTTAATGGGATTTTTTTTAAGCTTAAACTTGTCTTAAGCCATGAAAGCAGGAGCCCAGGAGCAGATCCCGGGGACAGAGAGAAAAGGCCCCCCCTTATAGGAGACGGGAGGTGGCTCTTTCTCAGGTCGGGTCCCAGTAGCCACGTTGGGCTCACACCCCCCTCTCGTACCTGTCCCCACAGGCAAGGACGTGAATTTCCTGGGGCGAGGGCTTTAATTAGATAAAATGGCCTAATGGAGATAAACAGAAATTTGATTAGAGCAGTGCTAAGGGTAGAAACCCTGTTAATTACATGAACTCTACTTGTTTGGGTACACCCCCCCACTTTGTGCCACCCATCACCAGTGGCTGTAGGGCTGTCCACAGGGACAACAACCACGAGGACCACGCGGCATCTGAGAGGTGGGGGCAGCAAGAAAAGCCTCCCCTCCCCTCCTCTTGCCTCCCCTCCGGATCCGAAGGCTTTATTTGTTCATTAGCATTTTTAATTTGCATTCACGGAGGCTTAATGAGACGGCTGTCCTGCGTTCAACAAAAATCAGCCGTGGGGGCCGAGCTGTCGTTCGTTAGTGGCTGTAAGGCACCACGGAACTGTCTCCCACCCAAAGCTGACCCAGCTTTGATGACACTGACTGCCATTTGAAAGGGAAAGTTGCAGATTCCCGAGCAGTCCCTCACTGCTAATTAGTTTTGCCTTTTTAAAGTTTGTTCAGCCACCACCCGATGCTACGAACACATCCCTTTCCTGCACCCCCCCCCCTCCCCAGCACCCCAAGGTGGCAGGGAGGGGGCTGCGGGGCAGAGGAAAGGGGAAACAGAGCATTTTGGGGGGGGTTCCACCAGTTTAGCTGGGCCGTGCGATTTCCAGTGGATAAGGGGCTGGTGGCGGGATGGAGACCCCATTCTGCTCCTGCTGCAGGACCTTCGCTGCCCCCAAAAGCAGCTGACGCCCCCCTGCACACACACACACACCCAGCTCCCAGCACGTCCCCATGCCCCGTCCTGCTCGGCCCCTCGCCCACAAGAACAAACTTGACCCCGGGGGCCGCTGGCTCTGCCTCTGCCTCGCCTGGGACGTGGCCAGTGATTCATTTCCACCGCCAAAGCCCCGTGTTGACATTGAGCGGGGCGTTATCGCCGCGGGGCCAGCCCGTACCTGCTGCTATAAGAGGGACAGGGCTCTGCCTGCACCCCCAGAGCCCGGCCGACATGAAGCGCCTCCTCCTCCTCGCCATGCTCTGCCTCTCCCTGGCCAGCGGCTTGAAAAGGTAAGGGGGGGTCCCCAGGGTACACACACACAC
>JAOQGH010000013.1:5022572-5081310 GCA_025769975.1 Gallinago jamesoni | reverse complement strand
TTCTCTTCTCCAGGTTGAACAACCCCAGCTCTCTCAGCCTGTCCTCACAGCAGAGGTGCTCCATCCCTCTGATCATCCTCATGTCCCTCTGCTGGACCCCTTCCAACAGGTCCATGTCCTTCCTGTGATGAGGACCCCAGAGCTGGACACAGAGCTCCAGGTGGGGTCTCACGAGCGCAGAGCAGAGGGGCAGCATCACCTCCCTGGCCCTGCTGGCCACACTTCTCTTGATGCAGCCGAGGATGGGGTTGGCTCTCTGGGCTGCCAGCACACGCTGCCAGCTCATGTGGAGCTTCTCATCCACAAATGATGGATGCTCCAGCAAACACTCTGCATCCCAATAGGATGCAACCAGGCTCCCGCTGTCCCCCCGGGGCGCAGAGGTGGCCGAGCAGCCGTAGGGAACGGTTTAGTCACTCGGATGCCTCTTGCTTTCTTCCGCTTCCCTCGCTCTCACTGCCCCGCCAGCCTGGCCACAGGGAACAGCCCGTCCCCTCCTCGTCCACACGAGCCTTTCCCCTGGACGTGGCGGTCTCCAGCCTGCGTTTCATCCTCTCCCAGCTGCCAGACCTTCCTCATAGTCACAGGGCACGAGCCCGACGCCGTTTTCCTCAGAACTGCTGACTCGGCGAAGCAACCAGGAGAGGACTGTAGGGCTATCAGACCGACAGACTGTGGTTGCAGGAGCTGCTGAGCAACATCTTGGCCGTCACCTCCTCCTCTGCCTTTGTCTGTGGCCCCACCAGGAGCGGTAAGGAGCGCGGGAGCTTTGGGGGAAAAATCCCTTTTCTTGTGAAATCCAACAAAAGGCGGTGTCTGGGCTGGGTGCCCTGATGGGTACGGCCCCTCCTGCCCAAAAGCAGAAGTGGCTGCAGGCATGGGCTGTAGCAACGCAACCGTAAACCCCATCTCCACCGGCATGGAGAGGCATGGATCATCTGACTTGGGTGAGCAACCTCCGTCCCACCAGGCTCGGAGGGGACACGTGGAGAAGAACAAGGGCAAAAGTAGTCAGGGAAGGAGGAGGCTGGACAACAAAGTCTTGCTGCAAGGGCAAAAGTGAAGGGTCGCGACAAAAATAGGCTGAAAACAGGGATTTAGGAGAGACGTCCTCTGGAGGAAACATCAGCCTTTTACCCACGGTGAAAACTGGCTCAGGTGCTTCTCCTGCCTCATCCCAGCTCAGCCTGTGGGGAGAAGGGGGTGGAAAAACAGATTTTTCTGGCCAGACAGGTCCCAAAATTATGCCGGGGGAAGGAGGAGGAGGGTTTCTCCTGCTGAGCACAGCGATATTCCCTGAGATCCCATAGGGGATGTCTACAGGGGGAAAAAATACCTAGAAAAATGAGGGCAACCAGTGGAAAAGCAAAAGCCGGTGGGCTCGGCGGGACCCCCGTACCCACCGGTGGTTGTTATTCAGGGTGAGGGAGCTGCAGATGCTCCTGCTTCCCACCTGCCTGCAAAAGGAGATGAAGCCACACAGAGCCCCCAGCCCCCTCAAAGGGACCCCTGCCCCTCTGCTTCTGCCACCGTGTCCCCGTTGTCCCCCCCTAAGTCTGTCCCCGGGTCCCAAAGTGGCTTTTTTCCAGAGCTGCCTGGGCAAAGTCCAGGGTGGGGGGCTCCCGTGGGGATGCTGCTGCTTTTAATTCCCAGCCTTAAAATAATCCCCTGGCAGGAATGCAGATAAGGGGGTCTCAGGGAGGTCCCTGGGGGGGGGGATTCTGAGCAAGGCAAGAGGCCAAAAGTCAACCCCAAACCCCAGCAGAGGAGGGGGGACCTTCTTCTCTTTCCCCTCTCCCACCCTGAGCTGGGGAACGACCAGCAGAGTTCCGGAGCTGAGGGAAATGCCGTGACATCCCGGCACCCGCCCTTGGCTTCTCCGCCAGCTCCGGCAGGATCTCAGCCCCTTTCTGCTGATGTCACGGCACGGGGCCCCGCAACCGCCTTTCCCGGAATCAGCGCCAGGGACGGCCGTCCTTTCCTGGATCCTCCTTTCCCATCTCTTCCCTCCCCAGGACACCGGCTGGAAGGGAGCTCAGAGCCTTGGCTACCCGGCAGAGGGATGCCCCGGCAGGTGAGTGAGCTGCAGCCGGGACCACGGCTGAGCAGGAGACCCCCGGAGCAATTAATAGAACCGGCGGGCAAGAAAAGCTTGGGAAACTCCATTTTGAGTTTAAAGCTGCCTGGATTCCGGGAAAGCCGCCCGGTGCTGGGAAAAGGAGGGGGAATTTTGTGCATGCTGAGACATGAGGCTCTGTCTATGCCAAGGGCGCTGCCCGCGGCCGGGCTAGGGTGGTAGAGGGGGTGCAGGAGAGCCTGGACCCCCCAGCCCAGAGAGCTGCCCTGGCAGGGGCGATGTGACAAGGGGGGACGGGGCAGGGCCAGCCAGCGCATCGGGGAAAAATGCAGAGAAGAGGCTGTCAGTAAGTGTTTCCATCTGTGCTGCAGCTGGGGATGCTCGTCCCTGCCCGGGGAGGGGGGCTGCTGGAGGTGCTCGGGGCTCCTTCCTCGGGATGGCCACGCACAAGAGCATGTGGGGACACCGGGACGCGCTGGGGATGCAGACTGAGGGGAGCTTTTCGGGGTGCTCCCAGGCTGGGTGGCATCCCTGGGCTGTCCTTGGGGCACCCACCCAGAAAAGTCCAGATGGCTGTGGTCTGCGCTAAATGTAATTTTCCCCCAGAACCCTCGGTTTGTGCCAGTTTTAGGGGGAGGGATTGCACTTTAGAGGGCGAGGGAGAGGCAGGGAAGTTGTTGAGAGCAGCTTTTAGTGGTGCAGGGCGCTGGCGTGCCTGGACGTGCATCGGCACCTCGGGAGCCAGTCCCAGGAGGTGACGTGGGGCGGGCTCGTCACGGGGGTTTCTGCCACCACCACCACCACCACCACCACCACCACCACCACTGGGAAGCTGGAGCAGCAAGGTGCTGGCCCAGCACAGCCACGGTGCTGCCACGGTGAGGACACGGCAAGGGTGGGAGCAGGGAAAAGCCACGGGGAGCAATGGCTGCTCCCACACCTCCGCCAGCGCCACGGGGATCACCGGGAACCAGTCCCATCCCCGCGGCCAAGTGACCCCCCCCTCATCCTGCAGGGCCCGTCCATGGATGCCAGCAAGAAGGTGGATCTGAAGATCATTATCATAGGAGCTCTGGGGTAAGGTGCGGGCTGGCAATGGGAGGGAAGCCCCACGTGTGTGCTGGCTCGGGAGCCTTGGGGTGTGCAGCCCCCATCCTTGCTGTCACCGACCCCCCTGAGGCCAGCGTTGCAGGGCAGACCCTCACCCCCATCCCTTCCCTCCCTCCAGCGTGGGCAAAACCTCCCTCCTGCACCAGTACGTGCACAAGAGGTTTTACGAAGACTATCGCACCACGCTGGGCGCCAGCATCCTGACCAAAGTCCTCGCGGTGGACAACACCCCCCTGAAACTGCAGGTGAGAGGGGCTGGGACCGCCCAGGGTGCCCATCCCAGTCCCATGGCAAGAGTGTCCCACCATGTCCTCCTGTCCCCAAACGCCTACTGGTGTCATGAGGTGCAGGGCTCGTGTCGCGTGTCTGTACCCGTGTCCTTCTCTGCCCTAGATCTGGGACACGGGGGGACAGGAGAGGTTCCGGTCCATGGTGTCGACCTTTTACAAAGGCTCGGACGGCTGCATGCTGGCCTTTGACGTGACGGACAGGGAGTCCTTTGAGGCCCTGGACAACTGGAGAGATGACTTCCTGGAGAAGGTCATTCCAAGGGAGCAAGATTTCCCCATGGTCGTGCTGGGGAACAAAATAGACCTCTGCGATCGGCAGGTAAGGGTGGTGGAGGCTGAGGGGTGTGGATTGGGATGCCTTAGTGCCCCAGCAGCTTATGAGCGCTGCTCCTTTGCCTCCAGAATCATCCTTCTGCCCATGCTCACCTGGAAACCAGGGCTCCCAGGCAAGGAGCCGCCTCCCCCATGCCCCTTGGAGGCAGAAGCAGCATCCCCCCGCTGCCCTTCACGGCAGAGATTGTCCCCCCCGAAGGCAGCAGGAATTCAGCATCTCAGTGAGCTGCCTGTATGGGCAGCATCCTGGGTGGGACAGGAGGGTCCCTTCTGCCACCTCTCCAGCAGCTACAGCCCCACGTAGGGTGGTGTTGTGGCTCCATCCTCCTTTCCCTCAGGTCCCCAAGGAGACTGCCTCAGCCTGGTGCAAGGAGAAAGACATCCCTTATTTTGAAGTCAGCGCCAAGAACAACATCAACGTCGCGGAGGCTTTTGAGACCCTCGCGAAGCAGGCACTAACGACGGTGAGCATCGCTCCTGCGCCGGCAGCGGGGCATCGGGTGGGAGCTGGACGCAACCCCTGGTCGGACCCGATCCGAGAGACCCTCAGAGCCCACCTCCTGATGCAGAGCATCTTCTGTTCCTCTCCCGTGGGACAGCCATCGCAGTGGGAAAGTGCGGGAAAGAGAAACGCCCCCGCGTTTGGTTTCTTAAAACAGATCTAAAAGAAGTTAGAAAAGAGTAAGAATCGGTGTTTCTCTCTGCCCTGACAGGAACAGGGCGTGCGGCACCACACAGCGTGCCAGCACTGTCCTCTAGTGGCCAGCCCTTGGGGACATTCATGTAGGGTGGCCCCACTCCTCAGCTGAACCAGGATGGCTTTTCCCTGGATTTTGTCTTTAATCACAAACCAGGACTGAACCTGTGCTCCCTAGTCCTCCAGTCTGCTCAGGCTGGTTCTGATCTGGCATCACTCACCCTTTCTCTTCTATTTATTTTTTTTTTTCCCAGTATAAAGGGATTTTCGAGAGTTATTTAACCGACTCCATCAAACTCACTCCCAACGACAAGCCCAAGAAGAGCTGCTGCTGACCCTGGGCACACACCACGCTCCGGGCTGTGCCGCACGAGCACGGCCTGGGTGTGATGGACCCCATGCTGGAGCCCTGCCTGGGGGGGTCCGTGCCCCCTGCCCGCCCCAGCCCGGCCGCAGAGGTTGCCAAGCCAGGACACGGGATGGCCACCACTCGATGCAGCTGCCTGAGCATCCCAGGACTTGCTGCTTCCTACATCTCTGGAGCTGCTCTCCCAAACCAGCAGCCTCCCAAATCACCGCTGTGTCACGGGTGGCCCTGTCCCCCCCGATCCGCTGCCACCCAGCACCCGAGCGGGCCACCCCCTGCGGTGACGGTGCCAGGGAGCCGGGCAGTGCTGCTGATGCCTTTCCAGAGACCATGACCTTGTCCCCATGGGTGACCCTTCCTGGTGCATGGATGGGTGGCCCCACGGTGCTCGCGGTGCATCCGGGCTGTCCTGGGGCTGGTGGCCATGGCACGGGTCTGGGAGCAGCTGGGTCCCCTCCCAGGGCCAGCTGCTGTGGGTGTAACTGTCCCGTGCCTCAGTTTCCCCTGCTATCATGCACAGACCCCCTGTCAAACACCCTCCACCTCCTGCCTCACTGGTTAGGATCCTCAGTAAAGCACTTTGTCAGGGATCTTTTTTTTAAGAAAAAATGAATTAATTAAATATTTCATTTTTATTTATATATGTGTGTGGCAAAATGCTCCTGTGGTCCCACAGCAGGAGGATGGGGTGGGGGCTCTGGACTCTCCTGCTCTCCTGTGGACTTTCCTCTGGCAAGGCCAGCAGCTCTGAGCCTGTGCCAGCTTCTGGGGGCAGGAGGGTATATTTCGGGGCTGGATTTTTTTTTTTTTTTTCCAGTGCAAATTTTGGGTCAGGGGAAAGAGGAGGCATCTGGGACTCTGTGCAAAGTGGGTGTGCAGTGGTGGCGTGGGGGCCTGGCCAGAGCGGCTGTCGGCAGAGGGAGCCCGATGGGAGCGGAGCCCGGTGGCCACTTCCCTTCTTGCATCCCTCCTGCTCTGGCTCGGGCACCTTGGAGAAGCTGGAGCTGGCCAGAGGGGTGGCTGTGGCCACCCTGTGCCACCTTCCCTGCAGCCTCGGGAGCCCCATCCCTGGGGATGCAGCACCCTGTTTGCTGCAGAGCCGTAGGAACGGAGGGATTCGGGGAGACCCCCAGCCAGACACCCTGCCCCATGGCTACCGTGGGACCTCCTGCCCTCTGGCCACCCTTCCCCAGACCCATCCACACTGACCCAGCTGGTCCTACAGAGCTCCCCAGGGGCCGTGGGGGGCTCTGCCTCAGCATCACCTGGACCCTCCATGAGCAACAGCCCCATCGTGGCTGTTCCCCACCCAGGACCACCGAGCGGTGACACAGGCTGGGGACAGGACCCACCGGTGGCAGTGGCAGGACACGGGGCCAGTGGGTGCGTGTGGGCAGGGGGAAACCTGAGCGAGAGCTCGGGGGGCCGCAGTGCTGTAATGAGCCTGCCAGGCTTCGGAGAGGCATGTAGAGATCTTCCCACCCTCCTCCTTACGCAAGGCTCAGCCTGTTTATTTGGGCACCACGCCGTGGGAGAGGATGTGTCCCTTAATATTGCGAGGAAAGGGGCATTAACTATTTCCTCCCTGAGCTCCCCACGCCCCTTCCCCCCGTGTCCCCAAGGCAGCTGGTCAAGCTGGAGCCCCCCTCATGCTCAGCATCACCCGTGGGATGCAGCCCCCGACCCGGCGCAGTCGGACCGAGCATCAGCCAACGCACTCGGCCGGTTTGTTTGGACAGCGGGTGTTCACCCCGGTCAGTAGTGATATTCTTCCACCCTTTCTCCAGCAGCAATCAGTGCCAGAGGCGGATGCAAACTCCATCAGTTTTATCCCAGCAAGGAGCAATTGGGACACCCAGAGCTGAGCGGGTCAAATAAATGCACTCGGTGGAGCGGGTGCTCCCTCGGCCGGGGCTGCTGGTGTGTGCCCGGGGCTGCTGGTGTGTGCCCAGGGCTGCTGCAGGTGCCAGAGCCCATGAGCAGGAGCTGGAGCCAGGCAGGAGCTGCTGGCTTGGCTCAGGGACTGTGCAGAAGGGGCTGCCATGGCCAGGAGCGTGTCACAGCACCCCGTCAAGCTGGGGTCAGACCTCCCATCATGGGCACAGCTTGCTCCAAAGCCCTTGACTCTAAAACGCTGGGCTTCAACTCAGGGGGAGGGAGAATAGCGGGACCCGAGCTCTTGTGTGGCCGTGGAGCATCATTCCAGACACAGGAATTAAGGCTGCATAAGAAATTGCATCCTTGGGAGCTGGCAGGGTCTCTAGTGGCATCATCACCCTGTCGAGACCCCAGCTAAGGCACCTCCAGATGTGCAGCACCATGGCTGGAGCCCCCCCACAACCATCCAACCTTTCTTCTCCCTCCATCCCTCCTGGGTAGGATCACCGGTGAGGTTCTGCCCACCCAACGGCCCTGGGATGGTCGGGGTCAGCCCAGGAATTGTCCCTCCAGGAGGACAGGGAGACTGGGGGGGGTGGCAGGGTGCCAGGCAGGATGCTGACAGGGGTGACCAGAGATGCTAAGCTGGTGACACCACCCCCCAGCCGAGAGGTGATAAAGGACAAGGGGGAGGTTTGCGACGCACGGGATTAACAAGGTCAGCCCCAGATTTTCTCAGGGTGAAAATCAAAGGGAAAAATATTTGCCTTTGCGTGACTCAGTGAGTTCCTGTGAAGCCAGCAGTACCAGCTCACCCCGGCGGGGGACTGGCCCATGGGGACAGTCAAGAAACCAAACCAGCCTGAGCTCTCGCCCTCCCGCTGTCCTACCCCACACGGCAGGATTTAATTAGCCAAAGATACTTCCCAGCCGTGATGCTGGGCTCGGCGCTTCACGCTGCACCTCTGCCTTCCCAGGTTTTCTTTCACTGATCGCATCCTCGCACAAAACTCACTAAAACCCCAGATGCTGAGCACCAAATGGAGATCATCCCTGCCCCGTCGGCACCTGCGGAGGAGAGGGCTGCCCTCGGGATTTGCAGAATCAGCCCCCGACGCTCACTCCAATTCCAGGACTGCACTTTCCTCCAGCGCCTCCCAGGTTTAATGACTCCTAACAGCTCTCCCCACCCTCCGCCATCCCAGCTGCCCCAAAAATGCAGCGTGAGCTCCGTTTTATCTCGTGGGACCAGACTGGTTGTGTTCTGACCGGTTCCAGGAGCGGGAGAGCCCGGTTCGATCCCGGGGATTTGCCTTGCAAACCGCCCCTCGGCAGGGCTGACCCACAGCAGCTCCTCTGCAGCCTGTGGGGACATCCCAGTGCCCCCGGGGACAGCCACCAGTCTCCCTCCACCCCAGCTGGTGGCACCCAGGGCCGGCCTGGATTAAATCCTCTTCCTTAACTTGCGCTAAAGAGTTAAAACGAAGCAGCTTAAAATCTGATTTTTAAAGAAAGCTTTCCTGTTCCGAAGGGGAAGCCCCATTAACCCAGAGCTGGGATCGAGAGCAACCAACGCTCCACACATGACGAACCTGGATGAGGATGAGCAATCCTGCTTCAGCAGGGGAGTTGGACTAGATGATCTCTATGGTCCCTTCCAACTCTAATAATTCAGTGAAATTCAGTGAAATTCAGTGAAACCCCAGAGGCTTAAAGCTTCAGGTAACCTCTCAAGAGCTGCAAACATGAAAAATAAGGCACCAGGCAAAGCCTTACCTCTGCCCTCTGGTGCCACCAGGCAGCAGGTCTGCAACTGCCTGGAGAGTGTGCCAGCCCATGGTTTTGCTGGCCACATGTGCCGTGCTTGGCCGTGCCCGGTCCCTCTCACTGGTGGCAGCCCCAGCCCTGTGTGGGTCCTGTTTGCTCATTAATGAAGGATTGGCATCGTGGTGTGGGATGCAGCTGGGCACCGTGGGATGCAGCCGGGCACCGTGGGATGCAGCTGGGCACCGTGGGACACAACTGGGCACCGTGGGATGCAGCTGGGCACCGTGGGACACAACTGGGCACCGTGGGATGCAGCTGGGCACCATGGGATGCAGCTGAACACCGTGGGATGCAGCCAGGCACCGTGGGATGCAGCTGGGCATGGAGTGGCACCGGAGCATCCTGCAGGGCCCTGGCACCCCTTGCTCTGCCGCACACGGGCACTGCTGATGCTATTAATTATTCCTTTGTTTCCTCAATCATTGCCGCATTATTCCACCTCAACCGAGCAGCAGTGAGCCCCTTGCGGGTGACACTAATGGGATTTGTGCCACTGTCCCCCCGCGTGGAGCAGAGTCAGGTGGGAGCGGACGCCGTCCCCTCGCCCTCTGCTCACAGCAAATATTGATGCTTCTCCTCCAAACCCACCTCACTGGAGGTTTTGTCACCGCTTCCAGCTCTGACAATTCCGCGATTCCATGATCCCAGCTGCAGTGAGTGTCCCCGTGAGGGGTCGTGTGGGGCCACAGGGCTCTGCCTGGCCCTGGGGGCTACGAGCGGCGGGACCAGGGGACACGGCAGGTCTGCGAGCCGGCACGTAGAGAGGATTAGGGGCTGTGGCCAGTCCCCCAGTCAGCCGAGGTACCTGCTGAAGTCAGCAGCCAGCCTGAGCCCCAGGCGTCCCCCAGCCGGGTGAGGGACAGCAGTAAAGTGCAATCTGCTGAGACTGGGGGGGAAAAGAGGGGGGGCTGCTCCGTGGTGCCGTGGGGCACTAGGTATGGCAGTGCTCTGCTTGGAGGGTTTTCCACCCCTCGCCGCAGTCGATGGGCATTTTGCAAAGTCCCCCAGAAACGCCGAGAGCTGTGGTGAGGGTCTCCTGCACAGGCAGGGGATGGGCAGGAGTAACGGCAGCAAAAGCAATATGGAAAAGTCCATGAGGGATGGGTTTCACCAAGATGGGACAGCTCCCTGGGCAAAGCTCACCACCCCCAAATTCCCTTGCTTTTGGCTTGAGATGGGCCAGACTCTGTCCTGCATGGACGAGCAGCTCCTCAGAGCATGGACAGATGTGAACCATGGTCAGCAAGGGGAAAGTGCAGTCATCTCCTTGCTGTCCTGGCTGAGCACCCTTGGGTGTTGCAAAGCACAGCCTGCATGAGGCCACCAGCATCCCTGGGGACGTGGCCAGACCAGATCAGGAGCCAGGGATGTGGACCAGGAGCCAGGGATGTGGACCAGGAGCCGTGGACCATCCTCCGAGCCCTGGGCGAGTCACAAGGCAGGGAATCTCCCACCAGATTTCACCCAGGCATCGCGTCCCTCCGGCCTGATTTATTCAGCTTTAAACGCCCGCCGACTCTTGCCAGCCAGTCTGAGCTGGCTCCTGGCCTCCTGCCACCGGCTCCTGGCCATCGCTGCCGCACGACAACACCCTGCATAAAACTTTTGATAAAAAAAAAAAAAAAAAAAAAAAAAGGACAAGCGGGCTGCCGGTGCTTTCATCTAAAATCCTGATCTCTCTAACCGGGGGTGACAGGACCCCCATGGCAGCCATCCTGGCTTTAAACACCTGGGTCCTCCTGAAGATATTGACCTCAGAGCCCTGAACAATGAGACGTTTTATTTTCGCGGCTTATCTCCCATCGCTGAGGTTTGAGCATTTTGGCCTTAATGAGTTGCCCAAGGCCACATAGCAGGCGGCCACGTACCAAGGGGATGGCTCCTGCTCCCCTGTGACCATGTTCTCTTTTCACCCCCAGCCCCCCCCAGCCCCCCCCCACCTTTGCAGCACCTTGCACAAACGCTGCCGTCAAGGAGGGAGAAGCTGCGTGTTGCTGAGCTTATCCCAGATTCCTCCACAAACACCCCCCAAACACACATTGCTGGGGGGATAGATTCCTTTTTTTTTTTTTTTTTTTTTTAGGAAATAAATAAATAAATTTGGAAAACCTCCCTTTTCTGGAATTCAATTCTTTGTGGGAAACAAACTCCTTTTGGTTGGCCCTCCCAATTCACCGAGTGGGCAGAAAGCCCTAAGGGGGGGAGGCAATGAGCGGTGGGGGGAGGCAGAGCCCGGGGCCAGCCCCGAGCCGGGATTCCAGGGGAGTGGGACCCTCGCCTGCGGGGTGGGGGGGGGATCCCGGGGGGCCCCCGCCACCCCCAGCTGCCACGACACCAGGCATTTTTGAGTGCAGGTGTGGGCTGGGGCTGCTCCCCACCCTCGCCCCACCACTGGGCGCTGCTCCTGGGCCTTGGGCAGACCTTGCTGAGCGCTCCCCGGGAGGAGGCAGCTATCTTGCACCTATTTTACAAATAAGATAACAGCCTTTGCTCAAGGTCACCGGAGGCAGAGCTGGGAAAAGGGCTGTCAGGAGAGCACCGTCCAGCCTCAGCACTTTGCCAAGGACAAAAACAGCCCAGCTGTCCACCACGCACAGCCCACGCCTGCTCCACGGCTGCCCTTCCACTGGGCAGGGTCTTCTCGGAGGTGATGCTTGCTCTGGAGGTCCTTGGTGTGCTCCAGAGGGACATCAGAGCCAGTGGGGTTTACTCTGACCAGCAGAACGTGCTCCGTTCCCCAAGCCAGGGCACCTTACGCTGCAAAGCCTTCAATTTGGGGATGCTCTTGCACGGTGCGCTCGTGCCAGCCCTGCTGTTGTGGCCCAGGGCTCTCCCATGAGGAGGTCCCCCTCCGAAGACAAGGGCCATCACCAATGTGGTAGGGCTTGTTTGATAGACACATGCAGGGGACACTGTCTCATCAGGAGGCCACCCCTTCCCTTGCCTTTGGAGATGTTCCCGCAGGGCTAAGGCAGGTGGTGAAGGCCATGAGCAGATGGACACGGCAATTCCCTCCAGCAGACAACCAGAAAGTTGTGGTGCTTCTCCCCAGCTCTAAGTTCACACCGTGAAATCACCTGTCTGAAACGTCCGCATGGTGCTGAGCCATAGGGGCAGCTTTGAACCCTCCCCAACACCTTTCTGCATTCCACCCTTTATTTTGGGGGCTGTAAATAATCCTGCTGTCTCCCTCTAGGACATTGTGTTCCTCATTCCTCCATGGATAAGGCCGTTGACCCCTGTGCCAGCTGGTGAGACCAACCTCCCGTCCCTGCACCGGGTTTAACAACCCTGTTAAAAGCTGGCGGTTCCCTTTCAGGCGAGCCCCGTGGCTCCATCGCCTGGCACCGCGGAGCCGGTGGCTTGGCCACGTCTGCCAGGGAGAGCGTGGCATCCAGCCCGAGCCCTGGGACCTGCATTCCTGGGCGAGAAGGGAAAGGTGATAACCAGCCCTGGGAATCCGGCCGCTCCAGCCAGGCTCTCTGCGGTGACACATGGCCCCTGGTGGGTGACACTGCTTGTGAGGCTGCGGGTACCCAGCGGGGACCAAGCCCTATCTGCCCTCCAGGAGATCGGAGCATCCTGTGGCACTGGGCACGTCCAATGCTCCATGAATGGCCACCTCATTCCTGCAGGAATCTGGCAGCCCCGATCTCTGCTAGAGATAGACTGAAGTAGGATAGACCAGATTTCAAAAGCTCCTGAGGGACAGACAGACAAACAGCGAGGCAGGACACCCCACCGAACTTCAGATGTCCCCTGTGCAAGCATCACAGCCTGAGCTACACGGAGGAACAGCCCCTCAGGACCTCCCAGGTCCAGCTGGAAGCTCCAGCATCTCTCCAGTGGCCACAAAGGCTCCACCTGCAGCATCCCCATCCCAGCCCCTGGCTCCCACCCACACCTGGGGCTGCACAAGCAAAAAGGTTCCTTGGCAAAAGAGACTGACAGCAAGAAGCAGCTCCATCCACGGGGCTGAGGGAGGGAAGCCGGGGGGGGAGGGGGACACGGGCTGCCTGCAGGTCCCACCACCAGCAGAGCTCCCAGGAACCAGCCCCCCCCGCCCTGGGGGCCGCGCTGCCTTTCCCCGCTGACTCTAACCTCGGGGCTCCGAGAGAGCTTTCTCATAACTTCTAGCAGTAAATTACCACTGAATTATTACCCTCATTAAGTGCAATATATCTGCTAATATTAATCATCTGCAAATAAATCCACACATTCCAGCACTTGGTATGCTGTTATCAGATCAGAAGATAAACAGCTCAGCAGTCCGTGCACCCAGGGCTTCAAATCCCTTGGGTGTCTTTCCATCTCCCAGTGCCTCCCAGATTTCTGGGTACCCTCGGTGCTCCCCGGACACTCCTCTGTGCCCTGCACATCCTCCTGGCCAGGCCGTTGGTGGACACATCCCAGCAGAGCAGCTTGGGTCATGCACGGAGAGTTTGGCCAAAGCGGAAAGATGCAGAATCAGAGTTTTATTTATAGTCACTGAAAGTGGAATTTGACCAGGACTGCACCTCCCGTTGCAAGAAATGCCAAAGGACCATTGTGGCTGAACAGGGATGGTTTCTCCACAGGGCAAGACTTCGCAGTTCCCTGATCACACCCACCGGGACTTTGGAATAGCAGCTCCTGTAACGGGGAACTCCCGGTCCCCCCCACTTCCAGCAAGCTCCGGGGAACCACTGGTGACTCTGCCCGTGCAGGAGGGACATCTGGTCATCCCCTGTGGGCAAGATTCTCTCACACAGGATTGAGAACTTCCTTGGGTTTCATCAATGCTGGGTGGGCAAGAGACCCAACCAGTTGGACTTTTGTCCCACCAATATCCCAGAACAAGCCCCAAAAAGCTGCCCCACTGGGTATCTGCCCAGTTTGGTTCTGCATCCCAGTGTAACTGCATTTTACTGTCTTCACTTGCTTGCATTTTACTGTCTGTCGGCCAGGGAGACCTTGCCTTGGACCTGGCATCCCTGGTCCAAGGGATCTGGCTGGTCCCCGAGGTGAGCCCTGTCCCCTCTGCCAGGTGCCTTGCTCGGGGGACACATGTGCCAGCCTTGCTGGATCTCCGCATGCACAGACCGGCTGCACCAGCCTCTCTGCTTGGCAGCTTCTCCTCTTCCAAGGCAGATGGCTGTGATTAGAGGGGAAGCTCAAACTCAGGGCTCTGTGGTCCTCTTCCAAACCCAGATACTGATCTCAAAACACATTTATCCCCCACCCCCTTCCCTGTGCCCCTGGCCACTTCTGCAGCTCCACAGCTCTGCCCACACTGGGGAGGCCAGTTTAGGAAAGTGAAGGGGGAAAAATCTTTCATTGGTGGAGCTCCACTAGGAAAGGCGCCAATTCAATGATGGCAAAAATGTGCCTTTTAGCATTAGTTGATTGTCCAGGCAGTTTAGCAATGCCAGCATCATCCCTGCAGCAGAGATGCTGTTTCCTCTCTTTCTGTGGTGCCTCGTGAGCAGGACCCCTGTGGCTGGGACCTTTGGGTGCTGGTGCCCCGGGTTGCCTGGATCTGCCCTGTTGCAGGGACCATCGCAACCACTCGTGGGCTGGTCCTCCTGCCATGTCACACATTTCCGTTTCAAAGGGCTCCACGCATATCAGGCTGCCCTTTCAAAAAAAACACTTGATATGGGTTATTAATATTTACAGGATAACTGCTTGGCAATTATTACCTCTGTCTGTCAGATGGCAATGAATCAGCCCCTTTCCCTCTGGCACTCTCCAGCAGGGTGTTCCTTTGCCGTGCTCCGGACACGGCGATTGATTTCCATAAGATGAGGTTTCTTGGCAATAAACCCCAATGCCCTGTGCATGCACCAGGCACCAGAGATTTTCACTCTGACAGCCTCTGGGAGCGAGCACAGGCCACATCATCACCTTCTCCCGCCTCCCACCCCAGCCACATCTCCCCCCTCTCCCGGTGCCCTGCCTTCTCTCTCCCCTCTCCTTTTTCCCATCATTTTCCCCATTCACAAGCCAAGAAAAGCTCAGAGGTGGCAGCACATCCCACCCGCCCTGTGTCTGCACTTTGGGACTGAGCCTGGAGCAAGGAGGGCAGCAAAGCCAACCCCCATAAACTGCTGGTGCCAACCTTGGGGACAACGGGAACAGGAAAGATCAATTCCTTCCCCAGCAAATAACCCCCTACAGCTTCCTTCTAGTGACCTACTCCCTCCATGGTGTCCCCTGCTCTTCATCTCTGACATCCTCAGTGGTACCCAGCTCCTGCACCCTCGAATCCCTCTGGGAGGAGAAGGACCATGAGCCTGGACACAGCTTGGCACAGTGGTGCCAGCGCGGGTCAGGGACACGGTGACAAGAGGGGACAAGCCCTTGTCCCGAGTCCCAGCGGGCTGCTCCCTGCCGACGCGCGTGTCACACCGGTGCCTTTTTCAGCTCAAAATGCTGCATTTCCCAAGACGTCAGCAAATTCCCAGGGCAGGAGGTTGACTGGTACCTGCCCCCAAGCCTGCAGCTCCCGATGGCCCATCCCGGCACCTCCCCGCTCCATCCCCATCCACTGCCAGGGGCATCCGAAGAACTTGTCAAACTCTCCTCCGGAGGAGCACGTGGTGCAGGTGTGGCTCCTGCCCGGGGACCGTGCCTGCAAGGCTGATGACAGATAGACCAGCCCGATCCTCGCCGGCACATCCCGGCTCCACGGAGAGCTTCCACCTCTTCCCAACGCAGGGGAAAAGGCAGGGCAGGGAGCGGGGGCTTCACCTCTCCTTCCCGCTCCTCTCATCCCTTTGAACCTGGGAATTAGAAAGAAGCTGCTTTCCCCCTGCCAAGCCCACCTTCCAAGCCCGAGCGGCGGGGTCCGGCGCTGGCACAAAGCGCACCATTGTCCCTTCCGGAGGCGGAGAGTCGGCCAGAGCACAAAGGCCGGGGAGACGCTACCCACCGCGCCGGGAAACTGGCCCAGGCCAACAAAAGCATCTTCTCTCGCCCCCGAGTCCGAAGGAGGGGGCCCAGGGGTGACGGTGAATATGAGCTATTGTCACCGGGAGCCGGGATGGACCCGCAAAGGGGATCAAACGGCCCAAGACTCAGCGGGAAGGGGTGGGGTGAGGGGGGGTGACATCCAAAAAAAAGCCCTTGTCCCTCTTCAGATCTCTCCTTATCTCCCCGGGCTATCTCCTGGGCTTAGCCTGGGTGTACTTGCTTGCAATTACCTCCTCCAAGCCAATCAGGCGCCGAGCACAGCCCTCGGTCCCCTTGACTGGGGTGATTTATAAATGACTCACTGGCTTATTTGAGCACAGACCTCTGCACACCTCCTCGGGAGCACCTCTCCCGGCCCCGGCCTTTCTCGCCACATCTGCAGCTCCCCTGGCAGAATCGGCCCTTTCTCCGCCCGCCGAGGCGCAGGTAACTCCAGCTCCAACAATCGTGCTCTTTGTCTGGGTGGGCGTGGGGGATTTACACTCCCGGTTGCACAGCCACGGGGTGTGAGTTTCAGTATTTGGAGAACTGGTACTTCTTTTTATTTCCCACCACCACCACCCCCCTCCCCTTTAGCTTTTTCTCCCTCCTTTTGCAAAGGGGATTTACGGCAGCAGATTTACTCAGGAATTAGCAACAGCAGCGATCCAAGAGCTTGATTTATGAAGAGAGGCTGGAAGAGCCAAATATGTGAATTAATTATTGCTAGAATAAATCCTGCCACCTTATCCTGGCTGGCTCCTGCTGAGATGTGTTGGGATGGGGTGGGGGGGGATTTGCCCAGTATCGAAGGGGCGATACCATGGAGAGACACTCAGTTTCTGGATCATTGTTACGATCAGAACTTTCTGTGCAGGGGACTATGGAAAAGTGGTCCCTGCCCTGAGGATGTCACAGCCCAAATTAGACTTTGCCCATCCAGGCACAGCAGAAAGGATGCGGAGGCCAGTGCCTGGCTGAGGAGCACTCAGGGATCCAACCCGGGGAAGGGGTTTGGCTGCACGGGACATCCCGGAGCACGGATGCATGGCCGAGGGCACGCAGTCGGATGAGGAGGGAATTTTAAAGCTGGGAATGAGACGCGCTCCTGAGACTGAGACCTGTCAGACTGGGAGCAGGGTCTCCCGCTCCTCCCAGTGCCATTTCACGGGATGTTCAGGTCCAGTTTGGGCAGGCTTCCTCAATACGTAGGCAAGAGAAAATATCCCCATAAACTGGCTCCACTGAGTAATCTGCTGTCCACGCAGCTAGGATGCTTTCTGCTCTGCCCTGATAAAATTTGTCCACACTCCACACCTTATTTGTAAGCAAGCTCCAAACTTCAACTAGGAACCTGTCCTTCCCTCCCTTGAAGATAAGTCCTTGAAATGACTTTTTTTTTTGGCTGGTCACAAAGAGTCTTTCTGCCCCGGGTCTGAGACTCCCAGTAGAAAAATGCTCTCCCATCCTCTCTCTCTGGGACGGACTGGGTGACCCCGGAGGTGTTTTTCCTCCTCGAAGAGCAAGATCGCCGGGGCAGGGAGCGTGTGCCGGGGCGAGCTCTCAGCAGGCATCCCGGCTCAGTGTTGGCAGGCAGTGCAGGAATGCTGCAGTCTGCAAACTTTTTTAATTCCTTGGGATTTGCGTTGCCCGCCGGCTCTCCAAAGGCGGAGGGCAAGGTCTGTGTCAGAGGCACGTGGAGAGCAGACTCCTGGCAGCCAGGGACACCAAAGTTGCACTTCTCCTTCTCTATACCACACCTTCCCACCTTCCCTCCTCCCATCCCAACGGCTCCGCGTGGCGAGGGAGCAGCACGGGGACGGGGAGGATGGACACACCGATTCCCAGATGCCGTTATGCTCAGGCACTCCTCTCTGCCTGCCCAGGAGCCGGCAGCCTGGTCCCAGCGCTGCTGGGACACACTCAGCAAGGTGACACCCCCGGGGGACCGCAGGGCAGGGAAGCCGGCGGCTCTCGGAGGATGATGATGGGGCTGTACCCCCATCCCGGAGCGCAGCACCCCGGGCCATGCCTCCCCCAGCCCAGCCCTCCCTCCGCCAGGGACGGCGCTGGATGCGACGGCAAAAGTCATAGAGAGGGAGGGTGGGGTGCAGAACAAGTGCGTTAATCAAACAAATCCCAGCCAAATCGGGGCTCGTTTGCCCCGGTGTCGGTGCGGAGCGGACCCTCCGTGTCCATGGCATCTGCTGCATTCACAATGGCATTCAAAAGAGCAGAAGCCGAGCTGCTGAATATAAGCATTTTACTTAATAAACGCCCTTTGAGCCAAACACTTTGGCTTCACCTTCAGGCGCTGGCAGATGCCTGCAGATCGTATTATTCTGGTTACCAAGCGCAGAGCTAGTTTGGTTAGAAACTCGTGTGAAGTGGTACATCAAACATTGGCACCGGCCCAGCCACGGCAGAACAAGAGCACGGGGCAGCGCTCCTGCCCGGTGCCTGCGCTGGGCTGGGTGGCTTAAAACAAGAAAAGGGCCATCTGCCTTGTGGAAATCACCTATTTAACACTCCAAATATTTAATCTAAACAGTAGGAAAACATTGATTTAATGCCCAGCTGCCCCGTGGCAAAAGTGCAGGAGTGGAGGAATGGGAAGGCTGCTCCAGAGGGAGATGTTAAAGCTGAGGCAGCAGCAGGGATGGAAGGTGGGAGCCAGAGGGATGGAAAATGGGAGCCAGAGGGATGGAAGGTGGGAGCAGCAGGGATGGAAAATGGGAGCCAGAGGGATGGTAGGTGGGAGCAGTAGGGATGGAAGGTGGGAGCAGCAGGGATGGAAGGTGGGAGCCACAGGGATGGAAGGTGGGAGCCAGAGGGATGGAAGGTGGGAGCTGCAGGGATGGAAGGTGGGAGCTGGAGGGAAGCAGAGATGTCTCCTCCCTGCCCCTGCCCGTCCCCCTCTGTGCCGCACCATGGCCAGGCTGCACCTCCCAGCACCTTCCCCCTCCTTCGCCCTCTTCCTCTGGCTTTTATTCCAGCAGCCATCACGATGGTTCCTGTTCGTGGAAAATTGATTGAAACAGTTAAGTTTCGCCTGATCTTTATGGGCTCTGGCATTTTGCCTTTTCTGAGGCTAAAAGCTGGTTTTGGGACAGGGTATTTTTCATAACTGATCTATCTGCTCTGCTAGCATCACCCTCTTCTATTTCCAAAGGGAAAAGGTTAAGAGAAAGTTAAATCCCAGGGCCAAATGTTGTGTGCATTCAATGCGTGGCGCTGTGTGCGCAGCCGACTGCTCAGCCCCCTGAAACAGCCACAACTTCCCCACTTCTGCCTCTTCCCCTTCCCCACAGCACTGGGAAAGATGGTTTTACCAATATACTTGTGCCAGAATTGCAGGACTATAGATCTGGCTTTACCACCACAAGGTGCTTTCTTCCTGAATGAGTTCATTCATAGATGAACCCTACAGAGCCAAAGGTAAAACAAAACTAAATCAGATCAAAGCGATTTTAACCGTGAACAAAAAAACAAAAACAGGTGTGCCCCATCAAATGGCCCAGCTGAAGACACTAAACTGAATGAAGGTGCCAGGGTCCCTCGGTGACAAGCTCCTGGTGTGGCCCATCAGCCAGACTCAGTCCTGGCCTGTCCCTGATGCCAGGAGGTCGGAGAGAGTGAAGAGCCCGGGAGCACGGGGGCGGATGGCTGGGCTGAGCAGCACCCGGCAGCGGAGGTGAATTATACAACATCCTTCTGAAATACCTCAGCCGACTGACAGCAGAAACCTCCTTTTTCCTCCTCCCTGTGTGCTTTGCCAGCCCAGCTCGACACCAGAGGTGTGAAAGGGAGAGGGAAGCGGGTGTGAGGCAGGAGAGTGAGGCAGAGTTCAGTCGGGGGGAGCACCCAGCAGTGCAGCACCCGGCAATGCAGATCCTGGCACTGCAGCATCCATCGCTGCAGCATCCATCACTGCAGCATCCATCGCTGCAGATCCTGGCACTGCAGCATCCATCGCTGCAGCATCCATCACTGCAGAGCCTGGCACTGCAGCATCCATCACTGCAGCATCCATCACTGCAGAGCTGGGCACTGATGCATCTGGGACTGCAGCATCTGGCACTACAGCTTCCATCACTGGTGCATCCATCACTGCAGAGCTGAGCACTACAGCTTCCATCACTGGTGCATCCATCGCTGCAGAGCTGGGCACTGCAGCACATGACCCTGCAGCCGCCGGTGCCGTGCCGCGGTGAGGAAGCACAGCACGGGTTTCAGGCGAGGAGGTGACAGCTTCCTCACCTGACCTTGCGAGACTCGGGCCCTTTCACCGTGTTGCCCCAGGGCTTCCATGGCACCTGCAGCCGGCGCCGGGAGGCTGGGAGTCGCGGCAGACACGGTGCTGAAGGCACCGGTTGAGGGGAACAGGAGTCAAGACCTTGTCCTGGTGTCGCAACCAAACCCTTGCACCTGCGCTTGCCCTCTCCAGGCAGACCTTGCCTCCTGGGGTAGGGGAGAGATGCTTTTTATAACCCGTTCTTGGGCAATGGAGCTGGGAAAGAGATGTTTTTAACGAAGATTCACCCAGGATTTGGAAAGGACCCGACCTCTGAACTCCCATCTGCTGAGAAGCAATCAGGGAGGAGATCTGCGTGTGCGCTGCCCTGTGCGAGGAGCAGGGGGGATGGAGAGGGGGCAGACAAAGGAGGAAACAATATTTCCAGAGCACTGAATTTTTCCTCCCTAAAATGTAGCGGAGACATTCCCTGAATGTCCAGCTCTTGCACTGGCATCAATTTGGGCCCTTAAATTATGCCTAAGGCAGAGATAACATTGCTTTTTCACTAAATTTTGACTCAACGCTCCTTGGACTTGAGTCCCTTCTCTGTGCCCATGCCAGCACAGGAAAGTGGCTTTATGCCAACGGCTCCTATCAACGCCAGCCAAAAATCTCAATGTGACTTTCCTCTTTCCAAACACAGCTATCACCAGCACAGGGGCAGGAGATAAGTGCTTAGTAAGTCCATTTGCAAGATGAACACGGGGAAGAATGGTCTGTGGCTGGCATGGACAGGCTGGTGTGAGCCTGGCGGGGCAGGGATCAGCCAGGTATGGACCGATGGGACTCGTAGCTGGTGACTCAGTGGGACAGTATCCCTCACCCACAGCATATTCTTGGAGAGAAGCAGTCCTGCCTTCATTTTTTATTTGCTCTAAGTGTCACATCACAGTGATGTACTGAGGGTGCCACAATTTCTCCAAGACCCCAGCCTTGGTAGACTTATCAGTGAGGCCAAACTTCACGTTTCTCAGCATCGCCCACTCCAGCCAACACACCGGAGGAATGGGCTTCCTGAAATGCTTCGATCAGGGGCTCCACACTTGGAGCCCCTCCTCCTTGTCCTTTATTTCCATGCCCAAACTGGAATAGACCTCTTGAAAAACCTGGTCCCTGCAATGCCACAACTTACTGGCACTCTGCTTTTCTCCCCACACGTGTCCCGCCCCAGCTCTGCAGCTTGGGGTCTTACCCCATCAACCCCAGGACAGCTGGTTTTGCCTTTTGCTCAAGGAGCAGTCGCTCGTTCTCTTTAATTCCGAAATCTTAGAGGTTTAACCTCTTGATCTAGGGCAAGGCCATTGATAAGCCAAGTCAAGAACTTGACTCTGTCCGAGACGTTGACATCATTAGCCTGTTTGTTTAAGATGGAATTTAATCATGGGGATATTTTTCCCTCTATACTTGCCTTGTTTATTATTTTTCCTGATTGCCAGCACTTTCGCTCAGCAGGGAAAATTCATTAAAGAGCTGTGATATAATTGGCTGATTCAGCCTGTCTGATGGCAGGCACGCTGCTTGGCAAGTGATGGAGCTGAGAAATAAAGCTGAGAGAGACTTCTTGCACCAGGAACTCGGGTGGGTTTCTCACCCCTTAGAAGCACGTTGCTGAGCCTGGACCCAGGCTACGAGATATTCACCAGGGAGAACTGGAAATCCAGAGCAGAGCTGTGGGGCTGGGAGCTGGAGAAAGGCTGGGAACCTGCTCAGCAACAGCATCTGAAGGCAGGGACGTGACTTGTGCAGTGACATGGGAAAACCAGGGAACGATCATTTATCAGATGGGATTCTGGTTTGAGTGTAGGGACTGGGAAAGAGCTGAGGACACTGCGTAGTCTCGGCCCACACCCATCCTCTCGAAGGTAAAGCTTGTCATTGCTCTTGGAAGGCTATCTCTAGTGCCAAGGAGTGGAAGGATGCCAGTGTGTGTGTGCCTGCAGAGGGCACTGGATTAAGCGCCTGGCCATGCAGGAAGAGGGACACATCCCCCTTTCAGCTCCGGAGCCCAGCTGTCCCTCCAAAGACACCGGCTGGGTCCCTCCCGAGCCAGGGTGGAACCAGAGACACACCATGGCTGGAGCTGTTTTACAGCAAACTGCACTCAATTGCCCCTGTGATCACTAAAGTATCCCCTGCGGGAGCGGGGCTGGTGACCTCCCTTTCTAAATCCATTACCTTCTATTTGCACAATGATTCCGTTGACCTAAATTCTCCCAAAAGTTTCGGCTGCCTGCATCATACTTTCCTTCCCGTCCTGGGCTGCCGGGCCACTCTGCTACTTCTTACTCATGTCTTCCAGCCCCGCCACTGGGGTACCTGCTTACCAGTGAGCGCTGACATTAGTCCTACGGATGGACACTTTGCTCATCCTGGTCCCACCGACCTCGGCGTCCAGGTGTGCACCGGCCCCAGCGGTACTCACAGTCCCGAGAGAGGGGGGAGGAGGATGTGGTGCATCCAAATCACTCCCTAAGATATCGGCAACCTGGATATTGTTTCTTGATGCATTCTCCTGCCTGAATCACCAGGTTTTTCCACCCCCTCTTCTACTCCTGTGTTGGGCAATGACCCACTTAGATACACGCCATACCACAAATAATTATCAAGATCCTTGTTTTATATCTGACCACTTCCTCCCTCCACCCCCAGCCTCCCCAGTCCATAATGATTCTCCCCTCTTCCTCGGCATCGCTGGTCATAGTAAAATAAGGGCGCTCTGAAGTTCATCATCCCTCTTTGGTAAGACCCAGATACTGGGCAGGACTAGTCCATCAGGATGCTTTGGCATCTTCATCACTGAAATGCATTGGAAACGGTTATCTTTCTGCACATCGCTTCCTAGAATAAACCCAGGACCCGTCCCCAGCCTCTCGTGGCAAACGAGAAATAGGAAAGATGCCGGATGCAAACAAGAGCTCTCGGCAGCGCAGCAGGAACAGCTCGGAGGGAAACTGCCTTGAATCACGGTGCCAGTATCCACCATTACAAACTGTGTCAGGGCTGCCCAGCCTTGCGAAGTCGTGCCAACCCCGTGGTGAAACTCAGGCATGAGAAAGGTCAAGTGACTCGCCCGAGGCAAAAAGGCAGTCTCTGGCAGAGCCAGGATTAACACCCATGCTCATCTGCCAGGCAATGCGGGATGCGCCCCAGCCCCTTCACACGGCATCGCTCATTAGCATCACCTCAAAATAGCCGGTAAAATCTCCCCGTGCCGGGGAGCAGCAGCCCCCGGTGCTGGGTGAAGCCACTCCCAGGACCTGCCTCTGCGCCACAGGGAAACTATTTAGGGTGGAGATGTTCGGGGAGGGCTCCCAGACGCTGGAGGTGTCCGGTCTGTTATACCGCAGGTGGGGCCAGCTCCACTCACATTCTTGGCTTTGCTTTTTCTTTCTTTTTTTTTTTTTTTTTTTTTCTGGGAAAAATTTAAATGATCCAGAGATGAACCACACCAGGCCTCGCTATGTCATCGAACGCCCCGCGTATTCGGTCAGCCTCTTCGATGAAGAGTTTGAGAAGAAAAGCAGAAGTTATCCCATCGGGGAAAAATTGAAAAATCTCTTCAGGTAACATAGAACGGTATAGCTGGGGCAAGTGTAAGCCAGATTTGGTCTGGAACCGGGATACAATTTGGACCCGGGGATATAGTTTCCATTCTTCTCCTGGGAAACCTTCTCCATGATCTTCAGGGCTTTGATGGATGGAAGGCAGGGGAGAAATGCAAGTTGTACTGAAGCAAGTGAAACTGGTTGCTCTTTTCACTGCCTCAGCTGTTACGCTGTAAGGCAAGTAAGCGGAACACTTTGCACTATGTGCATTTGGGAATTGGGCTTCTGTTTTCCAAATTTTTTTTTTATATAATGAGAAAGGTATAATTGGTGATGTACGTATGAGTGTGTGGGTTATTTCTGTAAGCTTTCCAGCTGGGATTTCCTTTTATCAAGTTTGTTGTTAAAAACAGTACGAGGTTTCCTTAAAGAAAGATGATTAATCCTGCTGATCTCTGTCTTGGAAATCTATCTCCATCCCTTGGAAAAATGCAGGCAGTAGTACAGGAAAGAGAGAACATACATGTTATCAGGCAGAGATGTTGCATTTGCCATTCCAAAAGCAATCTTCTTTCAGACACTAGAGTTTTTTGACCAAAGACCTGAAAAAAATTGTCTTTGGCTCCATGCAACTGCCCCATGCATCTCTGAGCTGTTTCCTCTCTACAGCTCACCCATCTCATGGGTACCAGGACCCTGGGGAGCTAAATCCTTCACTCTGTAGCAGCACTGGGGACCTCCCAGCAAGTCAGGAACATCCCCTCATTAATCCCCCACGGGATATCCAGCTAGTTAACTGCAAGAGCCTGGCACCCACAGGGAAGGGCTGTGCACCATAAACTGGGCTCAGGATTTGGTGTGGGAGAAAGATTGAGACACTCACACAAATACCCGTCCCTGCTCGCTTACTTCCCAGCTCACTTCCTTCCTTCCTTCTTTACTTATTTGCATTTATTTTTTGTGTCTGCTCTAGATGTTCCACTTCCAGGTTCAAACACGCCCTCTTTAGCCTGTTCCCAATACTTGTGTGGCTTCCCAAGTATAAAATCAAGGACTACATTTTGCCTGATGTTCTCGGCGGGCTCAGTGCGGGGACGATTCAAGTGCCACAAGGTGAGAGGCAATGACTTTCTTGGTCACTGAGAAGGGATGGCACTCTGCCACTTCAAGTAAAGGTCTGCAGATGGCAGCGGGTGTCCAGCCTGGGGGATTACCTACCTTTACTGCTGACATGTATAAATCCTAGCTCTACCTCCTCCTTGGTTGTCCCTGTATTTCTCTGTGGTGCATTCCCTGCCCTCTTTGGCCTCGAAAGCAGCAGTTTGTGGTGGCCACAGCACCTTCTTGGAGCTGATGTGAGCGTGAGCAGGGCCAGGGGCTGACACCAGCTGCACACACCTGGGTGACCTGCCCATTCCCCTTGTGTTTTCCAGGGATGGCCTTCGCGCTGCTGGCCAACCTGCCTCCCGTCAACGGGCTCTACTCCTCCTTCTTCCCCCTGGTAACATACCTCTTCCTTGGCGGTATCCATCAGATGGTCCCAGGTAAGAGGCTGCAGAGCAATTGTCTGCACAAGGCAGTTAAACGTGGGCTGGGAATACTCGATGTGCCTCAGGATAGAGATGTTTGGCCACGTTTGGTCCATCAGGTGTTTACAGGATCCCTTATCCTGGCTGGACAGAAGGATCTCACCCCAAGGAACCGCTGCCGCATCTTGCCGCAGGGCTGTCTGCGGTGATGGTCTGGGTGTCTCGGTCCAGACAGCCTAACCTGCCCGAGTGCCTTTCAGGACAGGACGCTCTCTAGAGAGAACTACTGACATCACTGTGTTGTGCTGTAGGTACTTTCGCAGTCATCAGCATTATTGTTGGCAACGTCTGCAATGAGCTGGCTCCGGAGTCGGACTTCCAGTACTTCAACCATACTACCAATGAGACCAGCGTGAACACCACAGCCCTGGAAGCGGCCAGGCTGGAGATCTCTGCCACGTTAGCCTGCCTGACAGCCATCATACAAGTAAGGACTGGCTGCACCACCTGTAGTGTGTGTCCTCTGGCCAGCGGTGACCCACACGGGCTCTCACCCCAGAGCAGAGATGGTAGAAGAGGCCCCGCTTCTAAGCGGATGATGCCTCAGTGGCATCAAAGGATGGCTTTGAGGGGGGGGGGATTCTTGGTGTGAAATTCTCTGAACGGACTAGCCAAGGGTGAGGCCAGCCCCTGGGGCAGGATGGCAGCCGACGATGACTCCCCAGCACCCTGCAGCTCTCCTCTCCCCATCCCTGCTATTGCCGTGGCTGCGTGGGAGGGATGAGTCCTCCCTCCCAATGGAGCAGCCGGCCCGACACGGGCACGCTCGGGCTCCCCACCTCACCCTCTCTTCTAATAACTCCTTGTCTGTCCTACCCCTAGCTCTGCCTGGGATTCGTGCAGTTTGGCTTTGTCGCTATCTACCTCTCAGAGTCTTTCATCAGGGGCTTCATGACAGCAGCAGGGCTGCAGATCCTCATCTCCGTGCTCAAGTACGTCTTCGGCTTGACGGTCCCATCTTACAACGGCCCCTTAGCTATCGTCTACGTAAGTGGGTGCTCTGGGCAGGGGCCTTCCCTGCACCCCCTCCCCCAGCGACCCCCCCGCCTGCCACCCATGGAAGGGACTTGGGGGGGCTCAGAGAAAAGGAAAGGGTGGAAGGAGGGGGGAAATAGGGCTGTGCAACCCTCGCAGCTCAGCACACCCACGCTGCTGCCATCGCCTTTCCCAGACAGTGTTATCTGAGCCCTTGTCTGCTAGAAATAATTAGAAATACTGAAATGGGTCTGGGATTTGGGGAGAATATGAACTGTGTTGCTTTACAGCAGGAGTCTTGCAGAATTGACAGCAACAGAAACTTTTCCTGGGTGCAGGAAAATCATCTTCCATGGATGCAGCCTCCATGGATGCAGCTAGAACCTCATTTAACCAGAGAGCACAGACCCAGGGCTGGTTGCTGATCTCTCAGCAGCAGGGTTTCTAGCATTTCTCACTCATCTCAGGGTGTTTGCAGAGTGGTAACGATTGTTCTCCGTTGTGCTGTCCACGTTGTCCAGAGTCTCTGGTTCCCCATAACACCTTTCTCCTCTTTTCTCCCCTTTAGACATTCATTGATATCTGTAAAGGTCTGCCCCACACCAACGTGGCCTCCCTGGTCTACGCCTTGGTCAGTGCTGTGCTCCTGATCATCGTCAAGGAGCTCAACCTAAAGTACATGAAAAAGATCCGGATGCCCATCCCCATGGAGATCATCATTGTAAGTGATGCACGAGCTGTCCCTCGGACCCTCCAGGAGACAGTCCCTCCCCTCACCTTACGGCCCTGGGACACCCACTTCTGCTCATCATGTAGAGCATCTACACAGCGAAAATGATGTGACCCCCGCATCATCTGGGGTCAGAATTTGGGCCACCCTCATGGAGGATACCTCTGACACCCACCTCGTCCCCGTTAGACTGTACCTGCATCCTGGGGATGCTGAGGATGAGCAATATAACTCGTTTGGAGGAGGTTTTCTCCTTTCCTAGCCCAAATCTGGTGCTAATTTTCTACTCTCAGCCCCAGGAGCACAGCAAGCTTCATCCTTCTGAGAGAGAGCTCGTGCTCTTTGCACTTACTGCTCTTTTATTCTCTGCACTTTCAGGTAATAGTCGCGACTGCAATCTCTGGCAGCTTTAAGATGCCCGAGAAGTACCACATGCCAATCGTTGGGAAGATCAGCATGGGGTAAGTGCATGGGCAGGTCTGACACAACTTCCAGACAATTTTCCTTCCTCCTCTTCCTCCTCCTCCCGCAGTCTGGAAAACACCTCACTCTTCCCTGCTGTATGACAGTCCCCTTTCCAGGACTGCCAGGCAGCGCTGCTGCGCCCTGTTTCACAACTGCCACCATCCACTCGAGCTGTGCCCAGCGTAGACGTGGATTATGTCATTCCCCAACACACAAGCTCCTCACCCTCTTCACCAGCCTCTGGACACCAGCTTCACCACCGTTTCTCGCCTCCTCTCTGAGTGCAGGTTCCCCGAGCCGACCCTGCCCATGGTGAACAAGTGGAAGGACATGGTCGGCACAGCTTTCTCGCTCGCCATCGTGGGCTACGTGATAAACCTGGCCATGGGGAGGACGCTGGCGGCCAAGCACGGCTACGACGTGGACCCCAACCAGGTAATGTTTGGTCTGGAAGGACGCGGGCAAGGACCGTTCCCCTCGCTCTCAGGCGTGAAAGGAAAAACTCGCTGCATGAATGGGAAGCTTTCAAATGTCTTCTGCTTAAAACGGGGAGGGGGGGTTCTCCCCTGCATGAGGGCTCACGTGGCAGCTTGCCATGGAGGGGTCGAAAGGACAGATGGCAGATCCACCTCCTGTGGATTGGAGAGAGCCTGCAAAAGGGAAGAAAGCCTTAGGCTGAGCTCTCTGCTTTGCTCTGCCTCTGGGTGGGAGGCTGCAGCCCTGAGTGCTGGCACCGAGGGCATTTTTGCAGGTTGTTGGAGCACAACGAGGCACATGTGTTTCTCAGCGAGCAGAGAAAGACCTGGATTCCTGGTGTGTCACCTGGATACTGCGAGAGGCAGGACATTAAATAATCCTCTTTTGTCATCCCGGGCACAGTGGCAGCTTTCAATAACAGCCACGCATACCGCATGAAGCCCTGCCCTTAGTGTGTCAACAGATGACAACGTGTTTATGTGGAATTGTGCTTCCAGGTTTCCCTGCTATACCAGAGCCTGTCCCAGCTCTTACTGGAAGGAAAGGGTCTGGGACACACTGGTCCCTTCCCTGACCAAACAAACCCTAGACTCAGGCACCTGCACTCCTGCCTGGCAGCTCTTGGGCATTGGCAGGGCAGAACGGGCAGTTGTCCCTTCTGATGACCATGTTCCCCCATCTCCACAGGAAATGCTGGCCCTGGGCTGCAGCAACTTCTTTGGATCCTTCTTCAAAATCCACGTGATCTGCTGTGCTCTCTCCGTCACTCTGGCCATTGATGGGGCAGGAGGGAAATCACAAGTGAGTATCTCCTCCTCCTCCTCCTCTCTTCCCTACATGACCCTACTTGACCACAAACCCCCGTAGATGCAGCATGCTGCCAGCTTGACGTTGCTGCTGCAGGTCTGGAGAAGCTCCACACACGGGTGTTTCCCATTGCTGTTGTGAAAAGCCGAATTTTCTCCCTCCCCAACCCCATTTTGTTCCCTGGATGGTTCTTGGGATGGGTCAGAGATGTAGGGCTGTAAATCTGCATTCCCAGACTGGGTCCCCCAATTGAGCAGAGCTACCCCATGACGGAAGTCTGGGATTATCTATGAGATCTGCAAAATTTGCCCATTGCTCAGACACAATCATCACATAAAATAGAGCAGTGACCAGTTGTGTCGTTGGCTGAAGTGGTGGGAGAGGAAAGACCCAGAGGGATTTTAGGAAGACCCAGATGTTTGCTGAAGTGATTTCTTTCTTTTTTGCAGGTGGCATCTTTCTTTGTGGCCTTGGTGGTTATGGTGACCATGCTGTCTCTGGGGATCTACCTCGAACCTCTTCCAAAGGTAACACAAACATCTGCACAAACAGTGTGGCTGTTGCGTCACGTTCTCCACACACCCAAGCGCAGGCACAGCCTGGCTCCAAAACCCCCTGATGCACAGCACAATTTGTTCCCGGCCTGCTGTCCTGTTTGCACTGAGTCTTTGGAAGCAAAAATAGTCTAAACGATCATGCTCAGGTCCAAGCGAGATCTTTGGGCGCGTCGCTTTTTCCCATTCCCTTGCGGGGAACTGGACCGAGGAGGGTGGACGCTGCAGGAAGCATCTCCTGCAGAACCTGGCACATCCACCCTGCACACCCCCGCCCCAGCTGACACCATCCTCTCTCCTCCCCAGTCCGTCCTGGGCGCTCTCATCGCTGTCAACCTGAAAAACTCCCTCAAGCAGCTGGCTGATCCCTTCTACCTGTGGAAGAAGAGCAAGCTGGACTGCGTGAGTACCTGGGGATGGGGGGGAGGCAGCCACCGGGCGAGCAGGCTCACCCCCTGGCAGGCTTTGGGGGGCAGGAGGGCGGTATGAGTCTCCTACAGAAGGTGGGTTTCACTCTTTTGGGGCAATTGGGCTTCCAACCTCTCGCCAACGGGGTCCCGAGCAGCGTCGGAGCCCGTCCTGCCCAGCTGAGCACTGACATGCTTAGTGCACATATCGGAGAGGCCTGAACTATTACCTGCTCTGTTTAAATGCCAATCAACCGCGGGAGCCTGTTTGCCCAGAACTAGCCAAACCGGCCCTGCTCAATATCTAGGAGTCATGACTTAAAAACTCACACAATAGCCCTCCAGGGTGAGGAGAGCCCTTCAGAGCGATAAGGACTCCAGGCACTGGTTGATGTATAAACCCAGGCAGGGGGTGCGGGGGAGTGAGAACGGAATTTGGAAATGTCTGACATAAAAAGACAGTGTTTGAACAGGACTCCCACGGCTGAGTGGTGTGTGTGGACACTGAGCCAATATCCTGTCAGGTCCTGACAAACCATCTTATCGGAGAAATCGGGAGTCCAAAGGGGCTGACCTGAGTCATCAAGAGCTTTCCCAAAATACTGTTCAAACAGGGTCTGGAGAAGAGATGGGCTGGCAGCCCCGGCAGAGAGTTCGCAGGGGTGGGATCATGACGTGAAGGCACACGCCAGCACAGATAGCAAAAAAATGGTCCACGCTGAGGATTGAGCCCTGCAGACTGACCGGACCAGGGATGGGGTGTGCAAGGTCTGAGCTGATGCAGTTCAGGCAAGAACCAGCAGAGAGTGAAAGTCACTGATGAGAAGATGCGATTCTCCATCGGGAATTGATTATGCCAATTTAAGGACATCTCTGAATGGGTTCTGCTGGTGCCTGCTGGGTAGGATGGAAGGTCTGGGTTGGCTCTGGCCGTTTGAGTGAGGGCAGGTGAAGTTACTGCCCTTCATCAGAGCTCACAGAAGGGAGCACAGACCCACCCTGTGGGGTCCTCAGCCCCCAGGCAGACACCTGAGAGGACAGGGGCTGAGCAGAGATGCGTGGTGATGCCTGGAACAACCTGACAGGTTGTCTCTGCCAGATGCGGTCAGAAACCTCTTTGGTTTGCCCCGTGTGAATCATCTGTCCGTGGCACAGCCAGACCCACTGCCCCCATGGTGCTGGGTTTCCACTGAGCTGTTGGAACGACGCTCTTGCTACCAGCAACCACGCAACAACCTACGGGTGCAGGGAGCATGGGGACCAGGCAGATGCCAATGGAGTGAACTGCATTCCCCTGACCTTAATCTCCCTGGAATTTGAACTAGATTCAGTGTCCTGTCCCAAAATGGGGAGCACCGCTTCTGAGTGATGTCAGACCATGGGTGTTCATTACCTCAAGTCTGGTTGTGTTCCAGTCCAGCCCTAACTGCAGGGATCACTCCACAAACACAGCCCAGCGCGAAGTCTGGATGGAGGGAAGCCTCCATCCAGATAGTGCCATTTATATGCACTATCAATATAAACAAAGATGCTGAAGTCATCAAAATTATGCTGGTTTGTCCAAGGTCAAAGTTAGGTTTTATCAGTCTTGGGGATGGGATTATAATAACCCAATAATGATTCTCAGAGGGCATGTTTATATGCTTAGGCAGGACTAATTTCATGTGGAGGGAGATGCTCGAGCGCTAATATATAAAAATGACAGATGAGAGAGCTCTGAGCTGAGAGGTGGAGCAGGTTTTGCTGTGCTCTGTCACACTTTGTCACGGAACCTGCTCTGTGCTCAGGTCATTTATAGTAGGTGCTCAGAGGGTTTTCAGATAGATGCTCATTCCTTTCGAAAGGCTCTGACTGACAGCGGGAGCTTCCTTGGGGCCGGGAGCAGTCAGGGAGCAGCAGATGGTCTGATCTGCAGGAGCCCTTTCTCGGCTCGTGAGGCTGATGCTTTTTGAACTGCCTGAGCGGCGCGGGTGGTCATGCAGCTGCGAAGAAACGCACTGGCTGCTTTTACGGCTGAAAAATTGGGGCTTCTGGCAAGTTTCCCAGCAATGATGTTTCAGGCGAAAGCGTGCAATAAACTGTATCAGTAGAATAGCTGCAGAATTCAGCCCCTGATCTTTTGATCCTCAGCTGTGTAGTTCTTTGGGTCCAGAATATAAGCACAGAGCCATTTTCCATCCATCACTGTGCTCCAGCCTGCGGTAGAGTGAAATGGTCTTGCGTGCTCTTCTCCTTCTGCAGCTGGTCTGGCTGGTGAGCTTCTTGTCCGCCTTCTTCCTGAGCCTTCCCTACGGAGTCGCTGTGGGCGTGGGATTTTCTGCGCTGGTCGTGGTTTTCCATACCCAGTTGTAAGTACCGGGGGTAGCTACAGAATCTGAAAGGGAAGGAAAATTCTCCCAGTTGCAGAATAAATGAGAGATAATTCTTATAACCGACCTCTGGCCCACGTTTCGAAGGAACGTGTGGCAGGAGCCTGGGGGAGTGCAGGTGTCCTCCCCGGCCCCTGGAATGTGCAAACAGGAATGGCAGGCGCTAATTTACTGCCTGCATTCCCACTCCCGCGCGCGGTTAGCGATGTGCACATCCCAAGGCAGGGGGAAGTCTGAAGGTATTTACCTCGAGCCCGAGGAGCTACCTGCATAGTTCCCAGCAGAGAGTCCTGCTCATGAAAAGAGCGAGCCTCGGATCAGTGCAGAGTCTGGTGTGATGTTTGCACACCATTTTTAATCCGTCAAAGCCCTTTATTAGTATTTCCCAGTCTGGGATCTCAAAGTGCTGACTCTTTTTCTGCCCTGTAGACTCTGCAGGGATGAAATCTAAGTATTTTCATAAAGCAAATTTTCAAATCCTGGTATGGAATGTGAAGCGAAGCAGTTTTCTTCCCCTGACACATTTAATTCTGGTCACCTCTTTTCTCCTCAGCCGCAACGGCTCTGCCCTGGGCCAAGTAACTTCCACCGACATCTACAAGAACCCCAAAGCCTACAACAAGGTGAGGAGAAGTCAAAGCATTCTCAGAGAAAAGGCTGCTCTTTGCCACTGGTCCCCAATGTGATTGGGACTCTCCGGTCCATGGTTCTGTCTCAGTGAGGCTGTTTGCTGGTTGTCTCAGGGGTGGAAGAACAGCTACTGTTCCGTTTGACCTTCCCAGTTACCTGCTGCCCAAACCCACCCTGTACCCCCCCCATCCCACAACCTGTCAGGTCTGCTGTGAGCTCTCATCTCTGTTTCAGGTACATGAACTTAATGGGATTAAAATTGTAACCTACTGCTCACCGCTGTATTTTGCCAACTCAGAGATATTCCGCGAGAAGATTATAGCCAAGGTGAGCAATGTCCTAAGAAATCTCCATTTGCAGCCAATCCCCAGTGGCTCTTGCTCTCTCCTCTATTGATACGTGGAGACAATTAAGCAAAAGATGGTCACATCCATCCTCTCCTCTTCCATCCTTTTCTTCCTGAACTTCAGGACTGTTTCACCACCTCATTTTAGAGGTTATGTCTGACTCCTGGCAGGTATCCTCCTCCCAACTCTGCCAAAAGCAGTCATCCTGCTGCTGTAATCTCTCCTCCCTGCAGTGACAGGTACCCTGAGCTGCTGAAGATGTTGTTTGGTTGCCATCAGGATCACCTTACTCTGTTATACAGCTGGTGCTGTGCTCCTGTGCCATGTGCCACAGGCTGGGAAACAGCAGGAAAGAAATAGCAGCCCCCAATTTCAGGACTGAAGAGACTTTTTTAAAGAAAACTCTCTCTCTTTTCCACAGACCGGGGTGGATCCTGGCAAAGTGTACTTAGCCAGGAAGAAATATGTGAAACAGCAGGAGAAGGGGACAGCACAACCACCAACAAAGCTACCAAAATTCTTATTGAGGCAGAACAAGGTAACTCAGTTTGGGTTTGGGTGCAGATGAATGAGACCCCAAGTCCCCATCAAACAGCTCCTCTTGACATAGGATTTTCTGCCCTGTTTTCCCAGCCACATCTACCACCTCTGCCTCCTTTCCTTCCCACCCACAGCTCCAGTCCTCCCAATAGCCAAAACCATAATATGCAGGAGCACTGGAAGTGGCTGGGAGCAAGAAAGCCGTAGAGATGGCTAGAATGGAAACATGGTGAACAATTTGCTAATAACCGGGCTTGCCCTCTTCCTCTACGGAAGCACCTATGTCAGCATTTCAGTTCAGAAGTGCCCTTTTGAAGCACAATTCCCAGTTGTTCCAGCTTCGCTTCGTTTGCATTGCCGAGCAGTCTTGAAGCATGTGAACAGGAATAATTTAACCCCAGCCCCAAGGGACATTCAGCCCAGCACCAGGCTGGAATTAGTCCAGATTAAAACACAACATGCCACTGAATACCTTAGGCGCCTTCACACGTCAGGATCTCAGCTTGTGCCCTGCCCTGACTGAGCATTTCTGCTTTGCTGTAGACCTTGTCTTTGCAAGAGCTCCAGAAAGACTTTGAAAGCACCTCTGCCACCGATACCAACAACAACCAGACGACTGCTAACGGCGCCGGCATCTCCTACATCACCTTCCGGCCACCCGCCAATGGTGCTGGGCAAGTGCACACCTCCAGCGAGCTGGGCAGCACCACGACCCTGCAAGGAAGCACCCTGAGCGTCCTGCCGAGAGCAGATGCTGACCCTATGGTGACAGCACCACCCTACGTCAGCTTTCACACCATCATCCTGGACATGAGTGGAGTCTGTTTTGTTGACCTCATGGGCACAAAAGCACTGGGCAAGGTTAGTTCCGTACAACAAACACAGCCAAACGACGTCACCCAGGTACTTTCTACCCTCTTGGGCGGCTCAGATAAAGATGTTTACCTTCCTTCTGCGTGACTTTCTCCTTCAGCATCCCCAGGACACATGTAAAACCCTGGATAAAAGACTTTAGATAAAAACACAAAGCTGAAGCAGCAGTGTTACTAATCCTCTCTCTCCCCCTCTCATCCCTTCTAGTTGTGTTCCAGTTACCAGAAGATTGGGATTAAAGTGTTCTTGGCAAACGTGCACGGTAAGAATCCACAAAGAATGCTTTTCCATGCGGTTTTCCTCCATTTACATGCTCCTGAGAGGAGATCTTTTTGTGTTCTTTATGCAAACTGTGCGAGCTGTCAGCCTTTTGTCAGACCGAACCAGAACAGATGAAAGAGAACAGAAGAAAGGAAGAAGGAAAGCTGTTCTCTGTGTGTGAAATGGGTCCTTTCTTTTGGGGAGTGATAGGACTGGAACATCTCCACATTCAGTGTGTAGAAAACTAGATCCCCACAGTCTCATTTCTGCAGCAAACCTGCTTCTTCCCTGTGCATCCCAGCCCTGCTTCAGCTCCGGGGGCTGCTGTCAGCCATGTGCACTTTCAAAGGCTTCCTTCTTTGGTCTCATGTGCTTCTCCTTTCTTCAGCCCAGGTGTACAACGACATTAGTGCAGGTGGAGTCTTTGAGGAAGGAGGCCTGGACCGAAATCACATCTTCCTGACGATCCACGACGCTGTTCTGTTTGCACTGGCAAACATCAGAGAAGTTGTCCACCCGCCCATCTTAGAGGAGGTACATTCGCTCCCCAGTCTTTCCCCAGCTCACAGTGTGGTATTATTAGATCTACATGCTGCGTCAGCACAAAGGAAGAATAACAACTTAATACTGCACCTAATAAAGTTTCTTGTTTATCTCAAGTGGTAAAGGTCTAAATCCAACAAAATATTGCATCTTCTAATTCTCGCGTATGGGCCGATTGCCTACTGATTGAACTGATTTCAATGGAAAATCTGCAAACCTCTAGCTGGGAGATGGGTGTTGTCCCAGCCCGGAGAGGCCAAAAGAGCAGTTCCAGCACTATGGCCCCAGTTTGGTGGGAACCAGTTTGCCCCAGTTGGCTGGCAGACGCAGGTGCACACAGAGAGAGAATTTGGCCCTGGGAAATGAAGACAAGGCACGTGCCCCTGTCCTTGATCAGCCCCAGCATCCATGAGTGCTTCCTTTGGGGGGAGGAGATAAAGGAATGTGGCACATGCTGACAACACAGGGTGAGACAGGCCATTTCCCCAAATACGGGCTGGTTTATTGTATGATAATTGGAGTTGGAACCAGGGCAGTGGTGGCCGGTTATCTCCTAAGAGTAAGTTAAGGTATCTCGTATCTCGGCAGAGAGATAGGTAAATGCCAGCTCAGTCAGAGCAGATAAACAATCAAAGCAGGATTTCTTCTGTGCCCCTTCTTCCCGGGCATTTCCCTTTGGGCACATGTGATGTCTTCACCCTGCATTAGTCATTTTTTCCATTCCTTTCAACCCCACACTCTGTTAATTTGTGGATTTGATTCTTTCCCACACAGAGACCAAATCAGACAGAGCTCTCCATCTACGACGAGTCTGTGGATGAAAGCAGCACGGAGTTCAAGAACTTGGAGGAGGTTAGTCCTAGAGCCAGGGGTCGCTTCTTCAGCTGTGGAATAAGGTGGAAATCAGAAGCTGTGGTTGGGATTGATTAGGTAGGGCGTCCCCCATGCCATTGCCAGGCAAACTGCTAGCAAGAGTAACACCTTGAAAAGCTAGCTGCAAAAATAACTTAAAATCCCTTCCATGGGGAGTTCTGGCAGGCACCTGGCTGAAGAAGCAGCTGGACTAGCCCCACGGGGGAATCCTTTCTTCCATTCTGGGCCACAGAGCTCAGGTTCACAGTCAGACCAAAAGTTCAAATACAAATACTCCAAATACTGGAGCTGAACTTGGAGAACCAGGTTCAGCTCAAGCCCAAAAGAAGGGTCAGCGGTGAAGTTTTCAGCATGGACTTTGTTACCGCTGAAGAGATCTGCACCCGCTGAACCCAGGTCCCTGGGAGGAGGTACCTTCCAAGGGTGACCTTCCCCGTCCTGTCCGTGCAGATCTGGAAGCTGAGCACCCTCCCTATTTTCCTCTCGTGGAGGAGGGCTGGGAAGGGTTGGGGTTTCTGGTGGCATTTCTCTGTGTGACCAAATGTCTGCTGAGCTGCGTGGCTGGGTTTGTGCCACGGCGTCAGCCCCTAACCCAGCGTGCCTTGTGTGCCCTTTAGGAGATGTTTGGAAGCATGTTCCACTCAGAGACGCAGACAGCTCTGTGAGCCTCAGCGTGTGGGCAAACCCCCCCGGACAGACTCCACTCTCCCCTTCCTTGGTGAAGAGCTGCGCTTCTACCTGGGGATACAATAAGTTTGCAAAGCAAGAGGCCGTCACACCTCTTGAACTGATAAATTCCTCCCTCTTTTCTGCTCCACTTCTGGTATTCAGAGCAATGGACTCTGGAGCAGGCAACAGAAATCTGTGGAAGCAGGAACTCAGGAAATGCCATCTCATTAATTACAGAAGAGAAGCGAGTTCATTTGAAGGCAGGTGCCTTAACACATGGGACGATTAGTCACTATTGCCAAGTGCTCTCCTTTGTCTGCGATATCCACACTCTTCTGCCCACACAGAGATGATGCAATTTGGGCATCCCCCTTCTTGCCTTTCCCTCTTTTCCCGACAAAAGCAAACATTAAGAGCCTTTCACGGCTTTGTCGCAGGACCAAAAGCAACTTTTGCAAGGTGGGGGGACGCAGCTTTGTAAGGTAATGCTGTTCTGAAGCGTGCACAGCAAGTGCAAACCCTGAGCTTCCCTGCATGGCCCCAGCCCTGCCTCCATGGGTCCCCCTTCTCGGACCCTTCCACCGCTCCCTCCATGTCCCCCAAACTGCTGCCTCAAACCTCTGCTGTATCTCTCGTCCCCCAAAGACCTCCGTACTCTATCGCAGTCAGGCTACTTTCTGGTTCACATCTATTTTTTTCTTACAAACAGGACGAGTTTGTAATCAGAAATAAGGATTCCTTGTTACGGTGTTACACGCACACACTGCCCTGCCTGCCCAGCAGGTTAAGTCCATGTTCAAAAGACCCAGGGTCCGGTTCAAATCCCCTCTGAAGTTTTTTAGGGATTTTTCTACGGACTGAACGGTGTTTCAGATAAAGCTCTTAGACTGTGAGTGGCATGAAAGCGTTCACCCCAAGGGTGTTCTGACTCTTCCCGTCCTCCTCTTGACTGGAACTAGAAGATTTAGTCCAGAGCATGAATGAGTGCTTTGGGGAGATATCTTTTTCCCAAATCATTTTGATTACAAGTAGCAAATTCAGGGACAGGGAAGGAAGCCCCTCCCGCACACTTTTCGCAATGCCTTAGATTCAGAGCAGTAAAACTGAAATTAGAGTGTATTTTATGCCTGCAACTAGGGAACAGCCCGAGTGACATGCCGTGCTGTGCAGGGCTTCTGCTGACAAGCTCTCAAATGGTCACTTGTGCAGCAAGAGACAACTCTTGTATAGTACGTGGTATTTCCATAACAATTCCCTACTACGTGTTTGATGATTTTCATTAAAATTCACCACAGACTGACACTACCAGGACCATCTACCTCTCAGGCACACACGCCTGCCTCACTAACCCAGAGACAGACAGCTGAGATCTTAATCATTTCTAAAAACCTGACGTTCTTTTACATTTGAGTGATGCTAATAACAACTGCTATTTTAGTTTCCCTCACTGATGCCTTCCCTTCTCACCCAGTGCTGATGTTGTGACAGTAATGACAAGATGACAATATAAAGCCTGAAAAATCTAAGCACAAACCAAGGGTTAGAGACCCTTCTTCAATGCATTTCAACCTCAAATATGGCTTTTATGAAAATAAGGTTATGAAAAATTTAAGATAAAGACATGTACTGGTACGTCTTCAACTGCAATGAGAACAATTTCTTTTGTTGGAATTTTAAATCTTCCTACCAGGTATTTCCAGCACTCGGATAAAATGCAAGAATCTACAAGAAAAGCTGAATAGTAATGGAAGTAAAACTGGAAAGTCTGTTTTCTTTCCATGAATGCAAAAAATAAAGAGTGGCCTTAATAATAAAAGTAAATTATATTTTTAAAGGTTATTTCTATTTTATTACTTGAAAAAATTGAAAATATTAACAAGCTTTAATGTACAGTTTTGAAGTATGTATACATTATTGAGCTGATTCACTAGCAAATTGCTAGAAAGAGAGAAAGTGGGGCTCTCCTATAGCTCCCAGATGTCTCATTTTTAAGGAAAATAGAGCTTCATGAACCATCATAGCTAGACAGCCATTAAAAGAAACATCAGGACCCTGCCAGTTTGGTTTTATGTAACACCTCATTAACTAAGTCACCATTTCTCTACCTCAGTTTCTGATTATGTGGTGCAGGAGAGAGTAATAAAACCAAAGGAGGTTTAGTTTCCAAAAGGAAAACCCCACTACCTAATGTTTATTACTTATTTTAATCTTAGTCAGCAGTGATTTTTCCAGAACAATGTATAGCTTGTTCTATAAGGTAAAATCAAGAGATTAATTCTCTTAAATTATCTTTGAGGGTGATTACTCATGGTCTTTTGTTACTGCCTGAGAGCTCCTCTTACTTGCTCATTTGAAAAAAAGCAACAAGGAAATCGGTGCAATGGAACGAGAAACTGTCCTACAATAGCTAATCAATATTTCTGCATCTCTGAGGTGGCATCACATAAAATGAGGAAAATTCCAATTTCCAGTTCTTCATTCAAGGTTAATTACAGGAGGCTGATTTCACCGTCTCGAGGCCTGACAGGCCAAACGCCGGAAGCCTCAGAGCAACAGACCATGTATAAAAAATAGATTGTATTTCTTGAAGTTCCTACAAGCATAATGGATGGGATGTCAAGAGAGAGGGTTGAAAGTACCGATTCTGCTCTGCGATTCCGGTGACCCGGGAAGAAGGATACCTCATTTCTGTAGCCACGGGCCAATTCTGGCAATAAATGTAACATCAGTGTGCAAATGGCATTGCTTGGAAGCACAATGTGGCCAGTTCAAAGTCTTAATTTCCAAGTGCCCAGGGAAGAGAATTAGGGAAGCTCAAATTCATGCTGGGGTAGAAAAACTTTCATTTCCAGTGTCCCTTTATTGTTCTAAAAGTAACCGCGACGTGGATGTGTAATGACTCTGAAGTCTTACTTGTTAAACGCGCGATGTATAACCAGCTCAGAAATGTTTGTAATTTATTTAATTTAATATTGGTTTTGTTCTTTTTTGATAATAAAGAATGTGTGAACAATCATCAGCTTCGTCTGCTGATTCGAGAGCCGCTCCCAACCTGGTATTAAGCATCTCAGGACAGTTTATGCCATGGAAAGATAGGATAAATCATCAAATACAGTACAAGACAAATGTAAAGAAGGGAACAACAATTTTTCCATCATGCTCCCTGGTGAAGCTGGGCAAGAAGTAATGTGTTTTGAACACCTGGCGGGTGTAAACCCTGTCAGGCGTGAGGCTGGCACAGGCCGGGACGCAGTTCTGTATCCAACGCGGGCCTCACCCTCAGCCTGGTCCTCACCAGTATCCCCTTGCCCAACTTGTGGCCTGACACTGAACCCGGAGATGCTTATTCCCCACGGGCACCCCTTTTCCCCCTCAAACGCCCCATCATTTTGGGAATGGTGTCCCGAGCCCCAGCACCTCGGCCTGAAGCAGGCTCCAGGCACAGTCCAAGCCAGGGTGAGATGAGCATTCCCATTATTGCTTGTTCCTGTGTGCTGGAAGTGCCTCATGGGGGCCAGACGCCGTTCGCCACGGCTCCTAAACGTCCCCTCGAGATAGGAAACATGACATTTCACGGGGGAGAGAAAATACACGCCCTCCCTGTCTACACGCCCGCCGCCATTTCGACTCTGCCGTGGCGCAGAACTACAACTCCCAGGAGGCCTCGCGGAGAGGGCGGATCCAAATCGCCCATTGGCCATCCCCTCCGGGCGTGTGCGTGTCGATTGGCGTTCGGCCACGCCCGTCCGCGCCTGGGCGGGGCGCAGGGCGGCGGCGGCGGCCAGAGTCCGCTGGGGATGGCGGGGAGTTGCGGACGGCGGCGGGCAGCGGCCTGGGCCGTGGGCCTGGGGCTCTGCGCGGGGCTGCTGGCGCTGGTGGCCGCCGTGCTGCTCCGCGCCTACCTCCTGCGCGCCCCGGCCATCCCCCGGCTGTGGGCGCGGCGCGGCGGCACCGCCGCCTTCAGTGCCGGCGAGAGGCTGGAGCTCAAGGAGGCGCTGCGAGGTGAGGGGGCCCGGCGGGCCGCCCTGGCCGGTCCCACTCTCCAGGCCCGCCAGGCCTCACCGGGGGCTTGTAGCCTGTATGCCCCCCCTCCGCCTCCGTGTCGGGGATTGTTTCCCCAGGCTGGGGCGTCCCGAGTTGGCTCTGGGGCTGCCGCGGCCTTCTCTGCAGGGAGAGAGATCAGCATCAAGAGCTGGCCGTGGGTATGGGTGGGAACGGGGCAGCGGTGAAGGAGGGCACTTCCTCAGGTACTTTCCCCGTGGAGGAAACGAGTTGTTTGTTCTCCTGAAGCCAACTTTCTTCCCGTGTTGATTTTCTAAAGCGTTTCCCTCTCCTACATGCAAAATATTCCAGGCGCTCTGTGATTGTATTGCTTGGCGTCTCTGTGGCTGCTGGATAAATCACTGTTGGGTTTTGTTCCTTTCTGGCTGGCTGGGACCTCGCACACCATCTCGCTGCAGGCAGCCTGTCCCTAACAAGTCGTGGTGTGTTTGTGCTCTCTGACACACTTCTCTGCAGAAAACTTGGAGGATGTTTAGATCTCATGAGGGTTGGCAGTTTGCAGGAAACCACTCTGGCATGAAGCAGTGGTCCTTGAGCGTTCAAGTAGGGGCTGGGCTCTGTAAATCTCACGTTAGTTTGGAAGATTCATTGCCTAGCAAATTCTGCTGAAATACTTTTTAATGGGAATATGCAGGGATATAAAAGATACTCATTTCTGTGTTTCTTTTGTGTTTGTTCAGCATAGTGAGGAGGAGGCTGAGTGGAGACCTCGCTCTCTTCAACTCCTTAAAAGGAAGATGTAGCCGGGGGGGGTCGGTCTCTTCTCCCAAGTCACAGGCCATGGGACAAGAGGAAATGGCCTCAAGTTGCGCCAGGGGAGGTTCAGATTGGAGATTAGGAGACATTTTTACACTGAAAGGGTTATTAAACCTTGGAATGGGCTGCCCAGGGAAGGGGTTGAGGCACCATCCCTGGAGGTATTTGAAGGACTGGTTGACATAGTGCTTAGAGACAGGGTTTGTATCAGAGTTAGGTTGGTGGTTGGAGATGATCTTAAAGGTCCCTTCATACCTACATAATTCTTTGATTCTTGAATAATATGTGACTTTTAAAAGAATCTGTAACTTCACTTGACAGATGCTCTTAGGAAAGGCAGCTGTGGTTGGGCCTGTGTTATACCCATGTTTTCTGTGACAGTGACTTAATGCTGAGGAGCAGCCTTGTCAGACCCTGTTCAAATGACAGAGCAGACTAGAAGGAGCAACAAAAGGCCTGTCCGTTTGTATATCTTTAGGGGTTGGAGCACAAAGAAAGAAGGTGCTGTAACAGTCTTGCCATCACAACCTGACTTACTGTTGAAAAAGAACTTTGAATTGCCAGTTAAGCTGCCTGCTTAGCTGTCAGAATAGTTTATTACTATGAGGAGTCAGTTCAGCCTAGCAAAATGCAGCTGCTTCTGAAAAGTAGCATTTCTAATAACATCCTTCAGCACTTCAGGATGAAATGGGGTTGAAGTATCTAGAGAAATACCTTGGCTGAAACTGGAAAGAAGTACTGGTGTGCTACACATGCAGAGCTCAGCTGGGCTACATCAGTCCTTTTTGATAGTGGCAGCTCTTACTGTCCTTGGAAATAGTTTTTAAAGCCTGGAAAATATTCAGGAACATAAATATTACTTCTTCTGTTGAAACACAGGTCAAGTATTGTTAGACTGATTTCTGTGTCGAATGATTTCTGTTCTGTATTTCATTGAAGGTGCTATTAAAATCCCAACGGTTTCCATATCTCCAGAGGACTTGAATACAACTGCCATGGCAGAATTTGGGAATTACATTCAGAAAGGTACTAAACTTTCATTCTTGGCAATCTGCTGCTCAGTTTTATTTTTGTAAATAAATTGAATAGAGTATATATGGTTCTTTAATATAATGAAACAGATCTTTATTTTGTTTTTTTCTCAAGAAAGGACTGACAAAAATGGCACACATAGGTTCTCTCTGCAACAGTGTACTTTAGTGTAGCAATGGCTAAAGCTACAACAGAGGATGTTCAAAACTCCTTTTGCAATGGTGGGGTTTGGTCCCTGAGATGGTTAAATCACCTTGCTATTTAAAAATAGGAAGACTACCCCTGTTTCAGCCTGCTTTTTGGCAGTCCCAGCATTGCTACCTGGAACACAGCTGCAGCTCTGGTGAACAGCAGTTCCTGGCTTTGCTTAGGAAAGCCTTAAACACAGAGTGAGGTGGGTTGGTAGCAGCATGAGAACAAAGCTGCTCACCTGCTTCCTGAAGCAAATTTGTTGTGGTCAGTCTTATTTACAGTGCTCTCCTTGAGGCTCAATAGATTACTATGCTATGGAGTATATAATGATAAAATTGGGCATTACTGTTAATTTTTCTTTTTCATGTGTTTTTAATTTTTTTCTTAACAGTCTTCCCGGCTGTATTTTCTTCAAAGTTCATTCAACATGAAATTGTTGGGAAATACAGCCATCTCTTTACTGTTCAGGGTTCTAAACCTGAACTGATGCCCTATATGCTGCTTGCACACATGGATGTTGTGCCTGCTCCCCCAGAGGGCTGGGATTTCCCTCCTTTCTCAGCTGCAGAGCATGAAGGTTTCATCTATGGACGAGGAACACTGGATAACAAAAACTCTGCCATAGTACGTCGTCTTGGTAATATTGTTTCAGAGAGATGCAAATCCTGAAAAAGGCAGATTGGAGGAATCTGTTCTCTTCAGATTTATTATATACCTTGCCCCTCTCCAAATGCAGGATGTTAGTGATAAATTCCTAAGCCCTGTGGTTTTCTCCTAACTTTTCCTAGAGATGGAGTGGTCTTTTATTAGGGAAGAAAGCAGAGTTAAAGCTCTTGGAAGATAGAGAAAAACATTCACAGCTGCAGGTGTATTTGGCTAAATGCCATATTTAAATTTTATGTCAGATGCTGTGTTCGAAATCGGGGATAGGCCTTTTAGTTTTTCTCAGGTGTCATATGGGCATTCAAAGCAAAAGTTGGCCCTTTGAACAGGCTTGAGTTTCAAAATAAACAATGTTTATTTAATATTACGGTAAAATAGCCTTGTATTGTTTATTAGCTAGTCTGTGGCAGAGTTGTTGTATTAAGTACATTTGGGAGGCATAAAGTACAAAAAAAGATCGATCTGTGAAGGATTTCTTATTTGGGAAAAGGTTGATGGAAAAATTAGTAAGGAGAATAGTCCTTTGTGACTTGCAGGGATTTCTTCCATGGTAGCACTCTGTTTAAATTTAAACGTGTTTGTGAACCAGTGTCCCGGCTGCTGTGGGTGCTTGTTGCAGTGTAGGCCCTACTCCTAGAAAGTTTCTTCCAGTTGTTTAATTGTCAGTTTCAAAGCCTGGCAACTTAAAACTTTGCTTTGGTGCTGCCTTCTACTGTGAACTACACAATTAACTCCAAAATGGACAATGAAAATCAATGAGTTCAATGGACAAGGAAGTATGGGTGCTGACAAGGTAGAGGTGATGTGATTTCTGCTGAAGTGTAGAAAATTAACTAGCTTAAATTGAAGTAAAAGGAAAGGTGAGATGAAAAAGTACAGCAAATGGTAGACTTCATTTCTTTTTCTTCAGATTAAATTTCTCATTCTGTTTCTGTCGTCTTAGCACTTTTTGTTCAAAACATACTGCTTATTAAAATAAATGGATTTGGTAGCTCAAGTCAGAGCCAAGCTGTGTGTAGGATAGGCAGTTTAAAGGAACAGTGAATTCCTTGGATAATTACAACTCTGTGGTGCTTCCTGTGCAGTTTGTCACTGACTTCAGCAGCAGCAGAACAAGCCTACACTGTGTTTTGTGTACATACACTGACACTGTGCAGCACGCTCAGTCTTAAGCATTATTGATCAAAAATATTGCAGTGTGTTTTCCAAAGAATATGAATATCATCAGTAGGAATTGGAGAAATAAAAGCTCAACTGTGAACAGGACAAAGTCTCCTTAAGGGCTGTGAATGCATCCAATTTCTTTTACACTGCATTGCATTCTTTTACATTTATTCTCCTCACTAACACACAGGAATAGTACAATACATTATGGTTTTTTCTGCAGGCTATTCTGCAAGCTCTAGAATTTTTGCTGAGAAGAAATTACAGACCCCGCAGATCTTTCTATGTTGGCATTGGACACGATGAAGAGGTATTTTCTTTCATTTTATCAAAACACCTAGTTGTTTGCATTGTTCATGTATGTAACAAGGCTTAATTTTTAAACATTGTTTAGCTAGAAAGTCTTTCCTGTTTTTCTTGGTTATGTGAGTAGATGCTGTGTCAGACATGGTCATAGTTACATATTGATTGTTTGGCTTTAACTGACATTGACAAAGGGTTTGGTGTGATGAGCAAAGGGGAAAGAACACAACAGAGTGTTATTTCAAATTCTTTTCTGCATGGAAGGTGCAGCAGGAGTCACGTTTTGGACTATGTATAGTATGTGAAAAGTTGCCTTAAGATTTATGTGGTTCTAGTTGATCAGTAAACAGTACAAAGAGACAGATGAGGTGGTTTAGTTTATTCATTTTCAAAATATAAAGACAAAGAATTGTTAATAGTTAAAATGAATACCCCTTTAAAATGACTAATTAATCTGTGGAGCTTATTGCTCTGACGTATCATTGCGTCCAAGAACTAGTAGGATTCAAAGCAACATTCAGTGACTCGTGAATGGGAGCGTCCCTCAGTGTGGATATAAATTCATCAGTTACTAGGCCATTAACAACCTCCAGTGAATTTTGCCAGGGAGAATCTCATTGATGGGTTGCCCTAGAGCTGTTCACTAGTGGATTTCTTGCATTCTTTGCATTGTAGTACTGGTCACTCTCAACAGCAAAATGTTTTCCAGGATTCTTCCTGATGGCACAACTTAATCTGACCAGTTCCTCTGACTGGTTTCTCACAGGTGTCTGGTTGGAAGGGAGGAATGAAGATTGCAGCTCTCTTGGAAGCAAGAGGAGTGAAACTCTCCTTCTTACTAGATGAGGGAAGTGTGATACTAGATGGCATCATTGCGGGAGTGCAGAAGCCAGTAGCTGTGTAAGTAAGAGAGAACACAATTCACTGTGATGGAAGTGATCCATTTTCAATAATTAATTTGTGAGAAATGACCTTACCAATGTCAATGAAATATGTTTTCAAGGCATGTGGCAGTGTTGACGTGGCTAAAGCTACAGCAGTGGCACAAAGTGCAAGCCAAGGACCTCTGGAGTTGGTTGCTGTCCATCACAGCTCTGCTGACAAAAGCAGAATGTTCCACTTAGTGCAGACATGTTAATTGTCTGCTGTAGAGTCTGCTTGCTGGTGAAGCAGCCAAAGACATCAGTCCTTCAAACACTTAGATATTGTGCTGAGGATTTGTCGTTGCTGCTGCTTTGGTGTTTTTTATGATACTAAAAATACGCAGTTGTTTTTTTTCACCTGTGCATGTGTATTTGAAGTTATATTAATCATTTATTTATTTATCATTGTCCAGAATTGCTATCACAGAAAAGGGTTCAATGACACTGAATTTCACTGTGGAAAAAGAGCCAGGACATTCGTCCTTTCCTCCTAAGGAGACAAGTATTGGCATTCTTGCAGCAGCAGTGTCCAGGTGAGAGCTTCCCTGTCATCTTAGCACCCAAGACAGTCACACAGACTCCTAAGTCACTGATGCGTGACTTCCTTTTTTAATATTTGTATTTAAAGTATTTTGCAAATTCCCCTTATTTTTTTGTAATGGAAGTTTGTACCTCACTTTGAAGGGCAGAAATGCAATCCCCTGCAAAGGGACAATTGCCAAAAGTCTGGAGTGTCTTTTCGCTTCAACTGTTCTGGTGTCAGTTGATTCCTTGAAACCAAGACAATTGGAGCATCACGGTGTCTATCATCACTTACTCTGTAGCGATGGAGATTGCTTTGTTTGGGTTGCAGAATTTCTCTGGCATTTATTCTTGCGCATTCCTGCTACGTCTGGCTGGTAATTTTCAAAGCCAGAAAACATGGTGTAAAGTCAGAATGTGACTGGGTAAATCATTACATGCCTGCATAGATATCAAATTGGCTAATATATACATATTTTAGAAAAAACTTAGTATGTACAGATAAGATGGAATTTGGTGTGATATTGTAGTTTTCCATGTATTCTTTATAAGAGTCAGCCTTTTGGATTTTTTCAGCTGTTCTTGAAAGAAAATCTTTGCTTGTGACTGGAATGCTCGGAAATCTGTCACAGAGCTGTACTTACAGATTTGGTTACCAGGAGAGGAAAGTGTGATTGCATCTCAAATACATGGATACATTTCACAAATCAAATTCCTATCAACCTTCTGGAGCAATAATAGCTAGAGATTTTTTTTTTTAAACTTCCAATGTTGATTTGCTTTGCCGTAGACTTGAGCAGAATCCCTTGCGCAATCTGTTTGGCCATGGGCCAGAACTCATGACAATGGAGCACCTTGCATCAGAGGTGAGGAAAGAACCGTAATTTCATTCTCAGATTTTCATATTAATAAGTAAAGAGTAACTCAATATATGAATTTAGAGCATAGTTATGTAGTTCTCTGGCCTTTCTCCCAGAGAATTCTTTCTGCTGGAATTACTTCAGCCATAGCCAAGTGACTACACCGTCTTCTTGAAATCTAGAAACTCTCTGATTTCTGGTTTTATTTCTTCCACTTAGTTCAAGTTTCCTCTCAATCTCATCATGAGCAATCTATGGTTGTTCTCGCCTATTGTCAGCAGGTAAGAAAATATATCATTGATGACCATTCCCAGCCTCTCATCTGTAAAAGATGAAGACCACAAGCCATTTCTGGTCTTATAGTTTAGACGTTGTCAGGGCTTTGCTGATCAAAACCACATTGTTAATTGAATAGGCCATCATTCAGCTTATTGCCTCTGTAATTGTGGTTTTATTGATATTAAACTTTGAAAAATGTTTATTTTGGTGGGTTTTTTTCTTTTTTTGTAAGAGTTCTTGCCTCGAAACCATCCACCAATGCCTTGATCCGAACTACAACAGCAGTCACGATGTTTAACGCAGGAATCAAGGTAGCTTCACTTTGGTTTTTCTCTGTAGTACAACAAGACAATTAGGATATTTGGTTTCCACCTGTGTATATCCAGCTGGGAGATCAGGACCAGCACTGGTCTTGGCCCCTGTGTGGTGTCACCACCAGTCTCATTTCTACTTTACATGTGGCTTGGATGTAGCTACAGTTGAAAATCACTTCGTTTCAGCAGTGCCTGATCTCTGTAAACCACTGTTAAGAGTGTTTACGTTTCAGGATGGATGAGAGAGAAGTTTTTTCTGTGTAATCATACAAAGTACCAATGGCAGTTTTTGAAGCTGTTGGATGTGGTAAACGCTTCCCTCACCCAGGTGGGGTCTTGTGTTTGTGAGCAGAGGTCTGGTGTTTACCTTCATTCGGGTAGAGTTAGTGTGCACCTTGGACTGAGAGATAACAGGTTCTGGCTGATATAGCCAGATCCTGTCCTGATAAGGAGGTGTAGTTACCCAAAAATACTGTAGCCCTGGAAAATAAACAGGCTGTTTGGTGTGTCCCTGAAAAAAATCTGTTACTGGAAAGCATCACTGGACAAAAAAAACCAAGATACAGTGGCTGAACAGTGACACTGAGTGGCCAGGAAAGAAGTGACACCCTGGTTTCTTGGGTTTTTTTCTAAAGATTATCCTTTTTTTGTTTAACACAATTACAAATATTCATTCTGTAGAAGAGTTACATGTCTTCAGTAAGATGATTTGTTAAGCGATTTACATGTCTCATACTTAGGGAAAGGTAATATGACAATGAGGTAAAAATATTGCTTAAAAAACCCAATGTAAACTTTCAGAATTTCTCAATATAAAATTTCTGAAGGGAGAGGTCTTATCTCAGGAGGAGAATTTCTATATAACAATTAACTTCATTTTTGTTGAATTGATGAATGTTTGTTTGTGTAGTTATCTGCATTATAGATGAGATTTACAGCATTTTAACAGAGTATGGAAAGAGATATCACACTTGAAGTTAGTAGAAACAGTGAAGCGTTACTCTGAGGCCTGGAGTTGCTTGAGCAGTTTCTGGGTTTGCAGTTGGTATTTCAATCCGTTTTTAACATCCTTTTAAGTTTTTGTCCTGCGTTTTTTCTAGGTAAATGTTGTCCCATCTTCTGCAAAAGCCACTGTGAACTTTCGGATCCACTCTGCAGAGACAGCTGCTGAGGTACTGGCTGTACCCCTGGGTGCGGGGTGTTTTCTGTCCCTTTCTGAGCAGAGCAGCACTTGGCTGTTGTGGTGGCATTTCTGGTTTATAAGAATATTCTTCATCACTCCCTGGGTTCATACAAGCAGTAGAAGGGGAAGGTTTGGGTATTGCTCCTTCATGCAGAGTGTTAGAGACACAGTTTATCTTATTCCTTTTCTTCTCCTTTGAGATGGATTACAAAGTGCCTTGTTTTCTATGGCTCCTGAATGTGGGGTAGAGCAGGAGGCAGACCAGACTGGGAAGTTGATGAATGCCTTGCAGTTCATCGAGCAGATTTCAGGTCTTTTTGTGCCAAAGAGCACATGGATCATATGTGATTATGGAATGGAAGCGTTAAGGTTTGTGAGCTGTGAGAATATGCGTGCTTCTTTAGGTGTGACGTGCCTGTCCAGCCAAGGACAGCTGTGAGACAGTGTCAGTAAGTAGTATCTTCCCTTCCCAAGCCTTGGCTAAAAGTTCACCTCTCTGGAAGCTTCTTCTGGATTATTTACTTGGATCACCTAACTACCAAGTAGGAGCAGGCTGACCACCTGCCCTTCAGGATGGGAACAGTTCAGGAATACCTTGAGACAGTGACATGCATCTGATTGCACAGGGGTTAAAAAAATTAGCTTTAAGTATCAGCCGTCAACCGAATAAGAGGAAGAGAGGCTGCCACAGTTCCAGTCCTAACTATGCATCTGTATTTGCAGCAATAATTGGCAATTCATGGACAAATGTTTTCTGGAAAGTGGAACATTTGCTGACACCTAGAAGGGATGCTCTCTTGTTTCTTTACTTACTGTGTTTCACCCATAGGTGCTGGAGGCAGTTAGAAACACTGTTGCTGATGACAGAGTGAAGATTGATGTAGTAGATGCCTTTGACCCGCTCCCTGTCAGTCCTTGGGATGACCAGACGTTTGGAGTCCATATTTTTCAAAGAACCATTCTGGATACATTCCCAGATGTTGACAGTGTGGTCCCAGGTAACAGAAAACACATGATGATTATTGTTTCCTCTCCAGCTTCCACCCTGCTTTTCTCTCCTGCATCCTCCAATATTGACTTGTTTCCATTTTCTGTGTACTTCTCCACCCCAGCTGTTAACTACTGGAAACAGCTGGTTTTTCCTCTTTTTATTCCATTCCCTCTTTATGTTTTAAAAGTTGTAATGTTGTTTTCCAGTAGTGGAAGTAAAAAAGCAAACAGGAAGCTGACAGAAACAATGAGCCTTGAATTTGACTCTCTGCACATACAAAGGAATCTCTTCAGGGAAGAAAGGAATTGTGAGGGAGAGTAGGAGGTCTTCTTGCTTTAGCTCTTCTTTTATTGTTTCCATGGCTGGCAAAGCCATTCCTGCTTTTCTGTATTGTTCCTTATGATCCCAGCCCCTTCCCTTTCTCGCAGCTCCTTCCTAGTGCTGTACTGTTTGTTGGCGTGTAGTTGGAAGCTTAAACTTCAGTGGAGGCTGAGTAGTATGACTGATCTTAGAATGATTGAATTGTATGTTCAGCTCCTCCTGTTCGTGAAGGAAAGAATGTTCTTCCAGGATGTACCAATAAACTGTTTCCAGTGATTTTGCTTTTGGTGTAGCTGGGGGTTACACAGAACTCTTATCGGATGCCTTTCCCTTCTCCTGGAAAAAGTGTCGGTCGTTAAAATTGCTGCTCTCATGCATAGTAATCCTGAGGTTTGCTTTCCAGGCACGTGTATTGGAAACACAGACAGCAGGCATTTCACTAATGTCACAAACGCCATTTATCGATTTAACCCACTGCTCTTGAAATCAGACGATCTTCCCAGGTACTGTGTTCTGTCTGCGTGTGGGCAGCTGTTTGGGGTGGGGACTAGGGAAAGAGAAAATCGATCTGCGTTAGGCAGAAGGAAACCCAGCCTTGTATACCTTGGCGTGGTGGTAGTGGAGCCTCATGTTCTGTTAGGCCACCCATTTCCTGCAGATTTGGGTGCTGCACAAATAGGGGGTGGTAATTACACTGGGAGAGTGTTAGGCTTTACTCTTCTTTACTTGAAGCACAGACAAGACCTCATTTAGGTGTCCCATTCAGTAGCACAGTAATGCTTTTAAGTAGCCCAGCAGTGGGAAAGGTGGTGTTCTGGTAGGTGGCCTTATTTCTGAGATTTATCTGTATATGTGGACACATGATACTCTGAATTTATTTGCTCCTTGAAGCTGGAAGTTCGATTTCCTGGAGTAAAGTGATAACAGAGAACACTCTTGTGTGAGGGATTGTTTGTTTAGTACTAGATTTGTCGTTTTATTGAGGTGCAAATGGTACAGGAGTAGAGTGTTCTCAGGAGCAGAGTGTACAGGACAGTTACATAAATGGCCAAGAAATGGTCAGAGAGCTGGGATACTCTTTTTTCATTTCCATGTACACCATGAACTTAGTAGTTGTGCTCTGAGTCTTAGAATCAGTAAATTTGTCTGGCCTGAGGAACAGACACTGCTGACAGTGCAGTATTTGGTGTACATTGATGTATTTTTGTATTGTGCATCGCTTTATGAAGTCAGAGGCAAGTGCTGGGTGTATGCAGGTGGGTCACAAATGCACACTGGAATGAAAAACATTCTTCTTTTTTCTCCCAGGATCCATGGGTTGAATGAGAGAATCTCAATTGAGAATTATGAGAAACAGGTCGAATTCCTCTTCCAGCTGATTAAGAACTGTGATACTGAGAAGCTGCCGGAGCCTCATGCAAACTCCCACGAGCTGTGAGAAACACACCTGAGAAGAGCGGCTACTCAGGTGGACTCTGGGATGGTAGGGGATGGGCCTTAAAATCCAGTTGTGTGTTGCCTATTACCTGCGTCTGGAATTTGTCTTTTGTATATTGTGGTTTACATACAGATGGAAAAACCGCTGGTTGCTGCTTTAGGCAAATGTGGGGTTTGCTGGAAAGTGATAAGAACCTGGACAAAACACAATGAATAGTGCTGATGACTGTTACTCCCTGGTCTGACATGCAGCCATTAGTCTGATGGTATTAATTTTTTCAGTGCTTTCTTTAAGCCTCTGAAATTGGTAGTCACTTAAAAATTCTAAGCTATAATTAGCAGTCATTTGCGTATCGGTAAAAGAGGTGAATCGTCCTGTGTGTGCTTTTGACGAACTCGTTTTATACAGTTGATTGATTTTTTCATAAATGATGTGTCTGTCAAAAGCCCACGTGAAAGATTTGTGGCGTGGTGTAGGTTTCATGTAATTGGTAGAATTACACTAAGAGTTTGTGGCGCTGCTGCTCGGTCTGGGCTTCTCCCTGGGTGATGGTCTCAACCAGCATCAACAGGACTCTCAACCAGGGTACGTGATAACTTGGTACTGCTGAGTTCTCCCGTGCACGCACTGATTTCTGACTGTTTTAAAATACTGAGCTCCAGAAGTTCTAGCTATGTTGCTTTAACTGATGTTCCCCTCATCTCAGAGGTGCTGAAAACTTTTCTTCCTGTCTTTTCAGTGTCTTTTTTTTATTTTCTGTCGCTCACTCTGTGGTATGGCCCAGGGTATGCTGTGCAGCAGGTTGTCAGAATAAGGAATTGCAGTTTTAAATAAGAAACTAAATCAGTGTTGTCTGCTCATACGTACTCTCTTATCATTGAATCGGTTTCTTTAGTGGGTGTTTCTCTTCTGCTCCTCTGAGAACTTGATTGGGAAAGATGATGAAGCCCTTCAGTTTCTTCCAGTTCTGGGGGAGCAGAGAGTTTGCCTTCGCTACCCGTGTGAGTGGTTTTCCCTTTACACAGCACTTCTATTAACTCGGTTCTTTGGGAATCCTGGTGGAAATGGGCCATTGATGTTGATGCTGTTTCACCTTGTACTTCTTGCACTAGCATGCCTTTGTTAGCACCAAAGGGTTAAGCATTCTTTGGACCTTGAAAGTCTCTTTAGTTGCAGTTACCGATATTAATTAAAGATTTAAGACCCAGATGTAGCCAAAGTAGAGACGGGGTGAAGAATGCTTTGGTTATGCTGACATGCACACTTTGTGCTGCGGGTTCTAGTGCGGTTCTTCCTGTTGCACTGTTGCAGAGCTGTGTCTCTCTTTTTCAGAGTTTGAATTGTACACTGGAATGGGTGGTTGTTCTGCTCTAAATTCATATTGTAAAATGCACTGGAATGTACAGGAAATACCCTGAAACATATCCTGAAAAACAGTGATGGAACTGTGATTCCTGTTCTTTCTGTTCACCATTCTCTATTTATTTGCAGTCTGATCTTATCAGTATGGCCAACGGGGTAAAACTGTATCAATCTACTAAATAATTGAAACCAGATCGGCATTTTTATCTAATAAAACGAGGAATGTGGATTCTTTTCGGATAATTATTTTGTCTTTTTATGTAACCATATAATTGCAATGAAGTCATTTCCACACCTGATTCTACACTAGATCAAGTCGTAAAGTTTCCATCAAAACAAATCCACATATTTTCCAGCCTGCTTTAATCTTTGCACCCTCCCTGGTGCTCCCCTTTTCTGTACAAAATTAGCTAATGCTGTTTATGCATTATTAGGTAGTAAGTAGCTTGCATCTTTTACAGTTTATTGCATTTTGTCTGTGTGCCCTAATGTCATTCATTTGTTTAGCCACACATCTGTGGCTCTTTTGTGAAGGTGTCATTCCTCTTGCAAACTCCCGTTGCAGACACAGCAAAAGTGATGTTTCTGTACAGCACAGAACAAAATACATCCCTGGGAGTGGGAGGTAGAGGAAAATTGTTTGGGTTTTTAGATAACTGAGTCTAAAGCCTTCACTTTGGCATCAGTATTGTTTAACATCTTCATTAATGACCTGTGCTGTCCCATTACCCATACTTGGCAAGTTTGCAGATGATGTGAAACTGGAAGGAATGGTTTACTTTGTGCTGCCATTCAGAGGGACCTCGACAGGTTGGAGAAATGGGAAAACGGGACTCTCATGAAATTCAGCAAAGGGAAATGCAAAGTCCTGCACCTGGGGAGGAATAATCCCGTGCTGGGGACTGGCTGGCTGGAGAGCAGCTTTTGAAAGAAGGACCACAGGGTCCTGGTGGACAGGTTGAACATGAGCCAGTAACATGCTCTGGAGGCAAAGGAGGCCAAAAGTGTCCTGGGAGTGAAGATTAGGTGATGTTCCAACATGCCTTCCAATCTCAACCATTCCGTGAATCTGTTGTAGGGCACAGGATACAAAAATCCTGAGTTAGGTCATGTGCAGTGGAGGCCGTGTTGTGGTGGTGAAGGAGGGATTTGTTGCCTGTTGTAATAGCAAATGGGTCCTAAAGACATAAAGCATCCTCTATATTTTGTAATCTGCCCCCAACCAGAAATCACTCATCTCTGTGTTTTGGTGAGGATTGTTTCTTTAGAGGACGTTCATCTTAAGATTTATTTTGCTGCTGAAGGAAAAGTGAAGGGCAAACAGCGCTGGGGAGACAGGGTTGGTTTTGGCAGGTACTGTGCAAATGTGTGCCATGAGGTTTTGCTAATGCAGCTTGTTGAGAGCCTCGTTAAGTGCTGCTTATCAGCCAGTGCTGAAATCATGCAGTGCCTCTGCATTGAGTAAATGTTCAGCAGAGCTTTACTGCAACCTGAAGCCACTGAACTGAAGTGCTTGAAGCAGATCTATCTTGTAGGATCCGATGGTGAAAAGGCACATTCCCTGCTTCTGCCCATTTTTTCCAGTCGCTTCTGTTAGTCATCTGTGCTTTTTTGCTGTTCAGCAGCTTTGCCCTTAGTATTCCTAAGCCTCCTTATTTATCACACTAGCTGCCATGTCATGTTTATCTGGCACGGTTCCGAAGAGTCATGCAATGGTTTGGTGTCTGCACAACCTCTCCTGACCAAACAACTTGCTTTCCAGCCCATTTTACTGCTCCCATGATGTTTTCAGAGAACTCTCTCATCTTGAGTGATATTTGAAATCATGATGTCATCATGTAAATAATAGTGTCAGGATGATGCACTGGCCTTTTCTGCTAAGATGGTATACAACTTTGCATGGTGTGAGTAGTTACTTGATAATGCCAAGTACATTATGAAAACACAGATTAATAGTTCTGTGAGCTATTTTTTTTTTATTTTTTAATGAGTCACTGTGCTTTGAGCACGTAGAGCAATTACCTCTGATTCATCAGAGAAGGAAAAGCCAGATTTTCTGCTCTGAAAACACATAACTTGGTGTCACACCTAATGGGGTTTTGAACGCTGTTAGTATTTGCCCAATTCGGGTGTGTTAACATGGTTCTGTTATATCCATAGCAACTTCCTTTGTTCTTCCTCCTTTGTAGCCAAGTCTACAAAGCTGCCCTTCTTCTGACAGCAGTTACTCAAAGTAACCTGTCTGTAGTTGTCCAGCCCTAACAGCCTGCTGGCTGGTGGAGCGGCTGATCTGGGCTCATGCGGGCCTGCTGCACGATGGAGAAAAGGTCACATTCCACACCTGCATTTTCTAAAGAAAGCTCTGTTGCTGGCCTCTATTTAAAAGGACTTGGATTATTTTCAGCGCCAAGTGACCATGGAGAGTTCAGGCACCAAGCTGGAGGAGAACGCAGGAACAAGGTGTTTACGAAGTTGTTTCCTCCAGACTTGCATTTGACACTTGTGTTCTTGGCTCCTCTTTTGCCATTTTGTTTGGAGCTGGTGAAATCCAGTTTCTCAAGCAGGTGCTGTAGAAGCTTCCCCACTCAGCTCAGCCCATGCCACCAAGCCCGAGCCTTAGCAGTGCCACAGAGCAAGATATCCACTGAGGAATTTGAAGGCTGCCTGGTCAGTGGTGTCCTTTGCCGTTACAGAGACGCAGCCCTTGCTTCTAGCTCAGCCTGTCACCCTTGATCCTTCGGTGGTCTTCAGTACTGCCTGCTGCTGCTGGGTTGAACCCTGCACAGATTCTTGCCAACACATTCAGTCTTCATCTGCAGCTCCTGTGCAGATCTTGTTAGCAATCTGAAACTTTTACAGCCATATTTGTCATTTTAATCCCCAAATTCGGGCTGTCGCAATAACTCTTTATAGAAACTGTGCTGCTGTGACCTGTGAGGTCTCCAGTGCAGCATTGCGAGCTGGATGCCCGTAACGAGGCCTAGAGGCGTGCAAAAGTGCTGCCCAGGGAATTATTTGAACAACAGAGTGTCGGTTGTGTGTCACCTGAGTTGCCGTGCAGGGGGGCTTGGCTCCACTTTCCAGTTCCCTGGCTTGCCAGGGCAGCAGGGGCGGTGGAGATAAAGAGCTCAGCGTGGTGGGGAAGGGAGGGACCCGGCTTCGCTCAGTAGAGATCGCTCCGGCTGATTTCAGAGCTGTGATGGTGGGCCCCAGAGGAAGCTGCGGTCACTTCTCAGCAGGAAGGAAAATGACCACATGGAAGGGTGGTTAATGCAGGGGGTAGGGGACAAAGGGTAAATGCTCTTTGTCACTGATGGATTTACCTATGAGTTGGTCATGGCCCGGGCAGCGTGGTATGAGAAGCAACGTGCAAGTCATGTAGCATATCCCAGGGTGCTTTTCACACATCATTTAATTTATATTTTTAATCCAACACAATTGCTATGGTTTAATGTAGTCCTGTAAATACTCGGATCAGTTCAATGCTGTGCCTGATCTTCCACTAGAAAGGCAACCACATGGAGGGGCCTGGCTGCAGTTCAGTCATTTAACTGAATAACCAAAAAAGCTTCTTCTAGTTTGTGACAGGAACCCCCTGCTTGCTGACTGTGTCTCAGAGCTGAGGCTCTCCACATGCTCTCTGTCCAGTTTCCACAGCTACAGCAGGTTCTTTTCATGTTTTCTGAATGGTGAGGATGATTAGAGAAAGGCAGCAGTGGATTACCATCATGCATTGATCCAGTGGCCAGAGTAAGGGATGTGACCTTCTCCAGAAAGCCCATAGGAGAGAACCTGAATGGGTTTTTTCCAAATCCTAACTGTACTGCAGCCACTGCATCTGGTGTGTGCATATCTAAATTACCTTTAAACCTAGTAGCTCACCTACTTAGTCCAGCTTCAGCATAGGTCTGAATTCTGAGAAGCTCAGGAAGAATAATTATGATTTGCCCTGGAGCACTTTTATCTTTCCAAATCCACTTGGATTTTTAATCGTTCCTACAGTACTGTGTAGTTGTGTGTAGACATCAGAAAAGGTCAATCCAATGTCCTCCTTGGGATTTTTGCTAAGTGAGAGGGTCTTCGTGGAGTAGGAAATCGGGGGCAGTTAAGAGATTATTTTCGTTTATTTTTGATCAACACTTTTTTTTTTTTTTTTGTTACCAGCCTCTGCTCTGATCAGCCTTTTGGTGTTCGTGCTTTCTTCAGCCTAATTTCTGAATATAAATGAATTTGCAGCTTATATCCGGAACAAAGCAGAAATGTGAGGCATGTCCTGTGTCCCTCCATGACAGGTGTCTGTGCTATCACTGGGTCATCAGCTGCTGACACAGGAACCGGTGGCCTCGTGGAACGCAGGATGCGAGGACCTTTCAGCTCCTCTCTGCCAGATGCTCTCACGTGGCAGAACGCCCTCGGGATATACCTGGCTGAGGTTGACCTGTGTTTGTCACAGCAGGCACAGCACGTGGGTCACACCTGAACACAGCTGGGACTGGTAGTCATTTGGACCTTGGAAAAAGGATGGTGATGGCTTTGTTTGCTTCCAGGCTGGTAAAACAGAACTTCCGTGATCTGCGTTTCTTCTCCCAGATCAGGACCTGATTAGGGTCAGCTGCTGACGTTGTTGCCTGCCCTTGTGAACTGCTTTTGCTCTGGACTGGCATCTGGAGGGGTAAGCCATTATCCATAACCTGTTCAGTCTTTGAGTTGTTCTGTTGGGATTCCTGGTTACAAGAAATTAAAAATTAGGTTTCCTCAGTATCCTTGGTCAAAAGCAGCTGGGACTCCATTCAGATCAGCGTTTAGATGTAACAGTGGTAGAGCTGGAACAGGGAGGTGGGGCTTCTGAATGACTTCTGCCAAACCACTTTATTTTGCTGGATTCTTCTGTGAAAAAGAGAAGGTCCTCCTACCTAGGCCATCACCGAGAGCTTGCCCAGAGGTGGATGGCTGTTTACACGGCTGCTGTAAAACACACGGGCATGATGCTCCATGATCTCGTGTAGCTTGATGGTCAACTCTTTCCTTTCCAAGCATTTTGTTGCCTTTGGTACCTGCTGCCCTGCAACTGGAAACCCGTTTCCTGCCCTTTCATCCTCTGCCTTTCTGATCTCTGCGTGTCAGCGTCGCTGGTGGGGATTTTATCTATTTCTGTTTTCTTGTCTCGGGCGGCTTTTGTCTCCGTGCTTCCACTTCCTGAGCCTGCAGCTGGTGGGGCTGGTAATAAACAAGGTCACATTTTGATGCGCGTTGTTTTTAGGGAGGTGGGGGAAGATACAGATTTTCCAAGCCAGGAAGGAAAGATGAAGGCGGAAAGAGAGCCCTACGGAGCAGGTTTATTTGGACAAAGGAAAAGGGAGGCCAAGGTTGGAGGCAGGATTTGGAACTCCAGTTCCAGCCTGAGTGTGGAACTGCGCTAGGGCTTTTGTTAGGACATAGTCTCTGTCTGTCTCAGATTTTCCCCGATGTCCCTTTGCAAGTGTCACAGCAGGAGGTCCTGACAATTAGTGAAATGACTGCAGATGCTCGTCACCCCTTGAAATAGGGGGTTCAAGCAGACTGTGTGGCAGGAGCTGGGTACTTCACACCGGTTACTATCCCCCAGTGAAAGCAGCACTCTGCTCACCTGCTCCGGAAATTCAGCTTTCTTAACAGAGACACATTTGCAAAAGGTTTTTGGGCCTGAGGAAGTTAGAAGACCAAAGTGGGTTTATCTGAGTGATCTTCGTACTTCATATAATTACATATCCTGCTCTGCTTCAAGTGTGTCGGTTACCCTTTTCATGGAATCATGGAACTGTTGGAGCTGGAAGGGACCTCTAGAGAACATCTTGTCCAACTCCCCTGCCAAAGCAGGGCTGCCCAGAGCACATCACTCAGGAGCATCCAGGTGGGGCTTGAAGATCTCCA
>JAOQGH010000013.1:4989061-5021643 GCA_025769975.1 Gallinago jamesoni | reverse complement strand
TGTTCCCCCCCCCCCCCCCCCCCCCCCCCCCAGTCCTGCCACTGGCTCCGGAGCCCTCTCCAAAGCACGGAGCTGGGGATCATGTCATCACTCCGGGTAATGACTCGCTGCTGACTGTTTCCTGGGAGGAAAGGAAAGGCAGGAAGGAAAAACAACAACTGGTTAAAAGTTCCACTCTTGAAAAAAAAAAAAAAAAGGAAATGAAAGGAAAAGATGAATCAGAAGAGCTGGTTTCATTCAAGAGTGAAAAGGGTTCTACAGAGCAACGAGGTGCTGAGCTCTGTGGCAGGAGTTAAGGAGTTACAGCTTTTTATGCATGTGTGTGTTGTGGGGTGGTGTGGTGCGGGCAGATGTTAATAATTGTGACGATATTCCCTGTTTTCCTTGCTGAGCGACATCAGCGCAGCCCCCGAGCCCGGCAGAGAGGGCTGACAGCCTTGGTGCTGCTGGGCCTCGGTGCGGGGGTGCGGGACAGCGCGCCAAAGCTGTGCTTAATTAACGAATTACAGCCTTTTAATGCCCGTTCCTAATTCACGCTCGTTTTTAAGCTGCTCCGGCGCCATGTGGGCTCGGCGGCACGTGACCGCTTCAGGCCACGCCCCCCCGCGCCGCCAAAGGGGCGTGGTCTCGCGGCTGCGTGGGTAGGGGCAGGGCGGGGCCAGGCCGTGACGCCACGGGCGGGCGGCCAATGGTTGGGCGGCGCGGCGCGGCGGGGCAGGGTCACCATTGGCGGGCGGTGATGTCAGGGCGGCGCGGGGCAGCTCGCGGAGCCGAGCGGAGGCAGCGCAGCGGTGAGATGCGCGGCGGGGACGGGGACGGGGACGGGGACGGGGACGACCGGGACCGGGGTCTGTGCCGAGACCGGGATTGTGGCCGTGGTTGGGGTCCCAGCACGACCAGCGGAGGGCCGCGGCGGCACCGTGCCGCTCGGTCGGTCCGGCGGCCGGGGATGCTCCGTTCCGCTCGGGGCAGCGCTTCTCCCCTGGCCGCTATCCCCACCGGTGGGGCTGGGCCTCGGCCGCTTGAGAGGTGGTTGGTGGTGGTTTGCCGGGCTCTGCGGTACCCGGGGAAGGGCGAGAACCCCCTGCTCCGTCCTCAGGCCTCCTCCGGCCCCGCGCCGGCCGCCGCGCTTGTGCCCGGTGGCTCCGTGCGGGGCTTTGGCCTCCGGGAGGGGTTTCCGTGTCCTGCGGCACCCTCCTGGGTGCTCGCATTTGGGGGCAGAGCGCTGCTCTTTCCCCCCCCCCAGGTCCCCTGACACGGTTCCCCCCCCCCCCCCGCAGCGTGCGGAAGGGCTGTGAAAGGCTTAAGGTGTCAAGGGGACAGCGCAGCTCAGGGCTGTGCCCTCGGTGTATTTTAAAGAGGAAAATATCGTTGAATGAATGAGCCATTATGCTGGCCGCTGCGAGACCCAATAGAATATCTGTTTTCCTTCCATATATTTCAGGCGAAAGAGGAGTTCTTGGGGAGTGACGTTAAGCCTAAGGCTGCCCAAATGCCAGCTCCCACCCCGCAGCCTGCTCAGCTCAGTAAGTAACCTTAGCTGGGAACTTGCTGTTGCTTTAAATAAGAGCTCTCCTTGCCTCGTGCTGTAAAGTGAGAAATTCTCCTGGAAGAGGAGCACGACAGTGACACTTGGAGCTTGCTGGTGTTGCTGGCCGTTTTGTCAGGGAGCTGAAACAGAGCGAAAGCCCCCAGGAGCTTCCAGACTCAAATTCTGCCAAGGGACAGTGCCACTGGAGAAAGTGACAAAGCCCTGGTAGTAAGAAGAGCTTTTCAGGACTGTATCATCGCTACAAGCCAGTCCCTCTCGCATCTACTCTGCTTCCTCATCCCTTTAAGCTTCTGTGTTATTTGGAGGTCTTCATCTGTTTTTCTCCCTGTACTGTGTGCCCCATCACTGCAGTCGTGCTGCTGGAAGATGACCTGGAGAAAGATGCACTGAACTGTCATACATCAAAGAAGAAAAAACTTGGATCCTGTCTTGGTGGCTGCGGAACCGCACAGCACCGGGGAGGAGGAGGAGGACTAGAGTGAATTTGGTGTAGTTCCCAGTTCCTGCAGTGTTTCCCTGCTCGCTCACTGGTTGGTGTCCTCCATTCCTGGACTTTGCTTGATGGGGATCTCTGCTGCAGGAGCAGTCTCTGCGCTCAAAGGCAGGAGAGCAGGGATAGGAGAGGTCAGCTCTAGATGCTGGAAAGGCCATTTGTATAAGCTCCTGGCAGAAAATCTCTTCTGGAACAGCTGCTGGCTGTAGGCCCACCAAGCCAAGGGTCAGGATAGCCTCTCTGCAGCATGTCTTCCAAGCCAGAGCAGAAGGAGACCCACCAGGCCAATGGGGCTGTTCTGCCCGTTGTGCCCATGGACTGTCTCACCAGTCCGGACCGGGGGCAGCTGGTGGAGCCCTCAGACTTCCTGGGACCTGATGGTGATGGGGTAGAAGTGGTGGTGTTGGAGTCCCGTGCCAACGCTAAAGGGGTGCGAGAAGAAGATGCTCTGCTGGAAAACGGCAGCCAGAGCAATGAAAGCGATGACACCAGCACAGACCGAGGTCCTGAGCCAGCCTCGCCCCTCAAGGAGACCTCCTTCTCCATCGGACTGCAAGTCCTCTTTCCATTCCTCCTGGCAGGCTTTGGGACAGTTGCTGCTGGAATGGTGCTGGACATCGTGCAGGTAGGACCAGTGTTTCCCTGGTGTGGCACTGGGCTGGGAATCCTGTCTCTGTAGACCATGGCTTGACCCTAAGCCGGCAGGGACTGGGATGCCAAGGGTTGTTCAGCAGATAGCAATGCTGAGGGGAGGAGACCTCGTGTGCCACTTGGGGTAGGGAAAGACAAGAGGAGGCCTCGGTAATGTCTGGAGTGAGGGGAGGAGAAGCTACGGGCACCTCTGCTCCAGCTTGGAGGAGGAGGTTGGAGCTGGGATGTGGGCAGCCAAAGCCATGTGCCTGGGAATGGAAACCACTCTGTATTATGGCTTGAAACAAACACTCCCCTGAGCTCATCCCAGTTCCAGTCGCTGGTTCCACAGGTCCTGTGTCCCTTTTCCATTCTGGACGTTTGCTGCACTGTTCCAGCACACCAGGCTTGTGCCAGGCAGGTTAATGATTCGCCTGTGGCAGCGTGTGTGGGACACGTTGGCTCGCTCCGAAGGTTGAAGGCTGGCCGAGTGGTCCTTAGGCTGCCTTCTCATGCTCTGGAAGTGGCCAGGGGCAACTGGGCTAACAGGGTGGAGGTAATCCTTAGGAAAGGCCAGCCAGAGAGCTGGCTGTTCCTCTGGGTACAAACCGGTGTGTTACCAGACATGGTATCTCGTTAGGTCTCCTGTGATGGGTGACACTCTAAGAACATGACGCCGTGCAGCTTGCTGGGGTTTCATGTGGGAAATGTGACTTCACGGACAGTGGCTCCTGCGCTGGTCTCGAGCAGAGGTTGTTCAAGAGTTTGTGTCTCTGGCAGTGGATCAGCTGCTGAACCCCTTCTGCTGGGCTGTGCAGATTTATCTTGATGCCCAGCCCAAAACAGTGACTGAGGTGCAAAACTCCATCATCCCTGCAGCGTGGGTCTATGAAACTATTTGGATGGAGGAGGCAGTCATTTTGGAGCTGTGGTCAACCAAAAATGCTCTGCTTGAAGCTCCTCTGTTTGCTTAAGGGGGGGTAAACAAGCCGTCACGGTGTTGGCATAGGAAGCCAGGAACGTCACTCGGTTGTCAGTATTGCTGGCAGTTCCCATCATCTCCACCCACGCTGTGTGCCAGCAGGGTAAGGCGGGCTTTTTTGTGTCTGTGGGTGGCCGGGCAGACACTTTTCTTGCCCTGATGGCTATTTCCCCGCGTGCCTTTGCACGCCGGTCACCCTTAAGGTTTCTCTTGATGCAACCTGTTGAGAGAGCTGTGAAGTCAACTCAAAACAGGAAAGGCTGTCTGTGCTAAATTAAGCCAGGAGAGATTTACCGGAATGATTTTCTTAAAAAGAAAGACATTTTTAAGAATGCTTCCCTTTGTAAGGTCCCTGTAAACTCCTGCGTGGCTCTTCTGGCAGTTTCTCAGAGCCAGGGAATTGAACCCAACCTTTCCTGCAGAAGGAGCAGCTTTTCTGGCCAGGGAGGAGCAGGGCAGGGGTGGGACACTGCGGCACAGTGCTGTGTTCTTCTGCCTTATGTTTTTTTTTTTTTTTTACAGCCATTAAAAATAAAGCTTTGTAATTCCTCTGTCCCACAGCAGCTCAGCGTGTGGCTACGCAGCTTGTCCTGCCAACTCCTCTAACTCCCTGTAGCCTTGGGATTAAATGAGGCGTCTAAATGCCATAGGGTGGAAAAGGGGGGTGGGAAGCCTGTGGTCTCAGCTTTCTTGCTTGCAGGGTCTGGGGAGCTGATCTTGAGGACTGGCTTCTCAGAGACCACTCATTCCTGGGATGAAAGGAGGGAGGCATGTGGAGTGGGTAGCTGAGGCACTGGGACAGACTGGAATCCCATCGGTTTGGATGAGGCCATGGTTTGTGGTAGATGGAGGGCTCCATACACTCAATTTCCTCCAGTTTGGATAAACAGACTAATCAGTCAGCTGTAATTGGTCTCCCCACTGTGAAAACAAGCAGCCCTGGCCTTTGGCCATGCTGGCCCATTAATGTGTCCCTGTGAATTTGCATCTCAGGAGGAGAATTTGCCTCTGCTCCCTTTGGGATTGGAGAGACCTTTGGGCCAGGTGACATGTGAACATTCCAGCTGCTTTTGTGTGTACAGTAGAGGACTGTTGGCACAGACCCCTCTCCCAGCAGAGCTCCGATTGTTGTTTTCCACACTTGTCTGCTCCCTGGAGGTTCTTTGGATGGGACGGACAGCATTTCATTGGGAGGAGGGAGTCTGCTCCTTTCCCCTGCTTGACGCCTTCTGGTGTTAGCATCCCTCTGGGGTGGCGCTTACCAGGGCCAGGGGGGCTCCCAGCCACGGAGCTCTGCTGTTAAGGCTGCTTGTTCCTTGGCATTTTGGAGTCATGGCTCCAACCTGCAGCACGTCCCTCCCCTCTGAGCCGTCATGAATCACCACCCTGCTCTCATCCGAGCGGAACCACGCTGTTCCTCACGACTCCTGTAAGCCTTAACTTTGCACCCGGTGACTAAAAATGACGGCGGCTGAGAGGCAGCTGTTACCCAGGAAATATCTGCTGTCTGCAGGTGCAAAACTTCAGAAAGGCAGCGAGCCTGGAGGAAACTGCAAAACACCACCTGGGGTTTGATGTTTCTTCCAGAACCTTTGGCAGGACGGGGTCCCATCTCACCCCTCCGGTGCTGCGTGGGAGAGACTTGGGCTCTGGTGTCCGGGTAGATTTGTGTTCACAGGGACCACAGGCTTAGAAAATTAAGCTGAAATAAGTTAAACCTGGATTGTTTATAGTCTCTCTGCTCCCCCTCCCCAGGGGGGATGCTCTGGGAGGATCCCGTGTGCTGTGTTAGCATCCCTCCTCGCCCCGAAAGCTGACTTATTTTTGTGCTTCTCAGAGGGGCTGTTGCAGGGGGGAAAGGGATTTTAGCAGCTCATCCATACTTTCTGTTCTCTTTCCCTTTTTTTTTTTTTTGTCGTCCCCAACCAGTCGGGCTCTGGTCCTCCCCTTGTAGGCCCATCGTGGGCACACCTCTCTGCAGGGAGCATTCCTCTCTGCAGGAGCCAGGGAGGCCTTGGAGATGCACTAAATGCCCCTAGACCAGTGTTGTATAACATCTTATATTAAGAAAGTTGGCGGGAGCCCACGGGTCCTGCTCTTTGCAGCCGGCGAGCTGCTGATGTCTGCAGAAATCTCCTTGTTTTCCTTCCCCCAAAGATGGCTTTCTCCAGGAACACCCCTGTCCTGCTCCAGTTACAGCGGCTTCTGGCACCAGTTTGCAGCGCAGCCTCCGTTAAAGGTTAATTTCCAAAGCCAGGGTTGGGACGAGGTGAGGGAGGGCTGAGAAATTGCACGAGCTGTTGCCTGATCCTGCCCCTGTGATCTCTGGAGGCAGAAAGAGCCAGGAAATTTTGGCGCAGCGCTTCCAGCCCGCGCTCCAAGGAATGACGATGTTCCTTTCATTAAGTGATTCTGGTGACACCCAGCTGGGAAGCCGGAGCGCGTTGCTGATGGCATTCTAGATACTGCTCAGGGAAGTCCTAGCAAAGGTTACACCAATACAGCAAGCAGCAGAATAATCTTAATCTTAGAATGATTTGGGTTGGAAGGGACCTTAAAGCCCCCCCCAGTGCCACCTCCTGCCCTGGGCAGAGACACCTCCCACCAGACCAGGTTGCTCCAAGCCCCCTCCAACCTGCCCTTGAACCCTTCCAGGGATGGGGCAGCCACAGCTTCTCTGGGCAACCTGGGCCAGGCTCTCACCACCCTCAGAGTGAACAATTTCTTCCTAATATTTCATCTAAATCTACCCTCTTCCAGTTTGAAGCCATTACCCCTCATCCTATCACTACATGACTTTCTAAAAAGTCCCTCCCCAGCTTTCCTGGAGGCCCTGTTCAGATACTGGAAAGCTGCTCTAAGGTCTCCCCAAAATGCCTGCCTAAAAATAGGCTGAGAAGAGCTGAGCTTGCCTGTTCCTAGATGTGACCTTATAGGAAGGGCGGGCTGATGTGCCACTGTGTGGGTTGAAGTATTTCGGGCTGATTCTGCCTCGGTGGGAAGGTCTCTCAAGTCAGGTTAGGTGGGTGTGGGGTGGCTGGAGCTGGGGCTGCAGGGACCACGGTGGTTTCCTCGGGTGCTGCCCATCGGAGCGGCTGGAAAGGGCTGTTTGTTGCATCAGGAGAGTCTGGGACCTGGGTGTCCTCAGGAGCCTTGTCCTCCAGCAGAGAGAGGGCTGTGGCTGTGCCTGAAATAGCTGAGCAGCTTTCAGCCTGGGAGCTGGAGAGCGTGGTCAGCGTGTCTTACCGACCTGTCAGAAACATTACGGGGATTTTTGTTGACTGGAAAACTGTTTGTTGGTTGCTTTTTTTTTTTTCCTGTGGGAAAAATGGTCCTGGTTCATCCATCTCAAGCATATACCTGCCTCCTGCAACCACAGTTCTCTCTCAAATGGGTTTTCAAGTGAGTGCAGCTTGAGTGTGAGTATTGCAAAGGACCTGGAAGGGAACTGGGATTTGTCGGCTCGGTGGTGCAGGCGAGCAGCACAAAGGGTGGAAAAATAAACAAAAATAACTGAAGTCCTTCCCTGCAGGATGTTATTAGTCATGCAGGTAGAGTGACTTGGACTCAGTGTAAGGTGTTGGCCGATGGTGCTCCTTGTCTTAGAAGGAACCCGCTGGCTGGTGAGCCTGAGGGTCTGACACCTCCATGGAGAGCACCGCAAGAGGTGGAGCCCATTGCAGGTGATGCTTTTAGGAAGAAAACTGTGAAATCCGTGGCTTTTAACGTGTTCAGCTGCTGAGAGTGTGATTCCAGCCGTGCCTGGTGTCCCGTAAGGGCTGTGGCAGCCAGGCAGTGTGGGAAGCGGGTTATTTTGGACACAGAGCCTGCTCGCAAAACAGTCCTAACAATAAAGGATCAGGCAATGGGGACCGTGTAGCTTGTGGGGTGATGCTTTTCAAATGCGGTTGTGAGGTTTTTGGGGGTGTTTCTGCGTTTCGTTCTCATAGAAGTCAGCTGCTTTCCTATAAGGCTGCTCACCCTGCAATTACTCTTTGGTGTTTTTTTTCCTAAATAACCGTGGCTGCCTCCTCTCCCTCATGCCCAAGAGAGCTCTGACCGTAGAATAGTTAGGAAATTCCTGAGTAAGGCAGGTGCCAGCTGTGGGAGGGCACCCATCGCCTCGGTGAGGTGGGGGGGACAGAGACCACGGCGGGTGGCTTTTTGGAGCTGGCAGGATCAGGGAGCAGCAACATCTTGCTCCAAAAGGTATTTGTAAGGCGTACGTGGTAGGGAATGGCTCTTAGCTGAGACTGACCCGACTTCACTACTCCATTCTGCCAAAAACTGCAAGTACTGGGCAAAATCTCTTCATCTTTCCCTATTTTGGCCCCTGTGTGCATAAACTTTTTGTCAGTGGTTAATCTTTGAGGGATTTTTTTTTTTAACTGAAAGTTGCAGGCTGAGATCCGGTTCTTAAGCTCAGCGTGAACATGTGGTCGCTACTACAGGAATGCCAAGACCAGTAAAATCACTGCAAAAAATGCAAAGCGTGGCACCAGAAGGGGAACTGGTGGGTCTGCTCAGGGCCACAGGGCGCGAAGGAGGATGAGTAAGTGACACTGGGTCCAAAGCAAAGGTTTCTAACAGCCAGGATTATTTTTAATGGTCTCTTTTGGTTTTATTTTGTTTTCCTTTGGCAGCACTGGGACGTCTTCAAATATGTGACGGAGGTGTTTATCTTAGTGCCTGCGTTACTGGGCCTGAAGGGGAACCTGGAGATGACTCTGGCGTCTCGCCTGTCGACGGCTGTGAGTACCCAGGGAATCGAGGGAGGGAGCGGGATACCCGGGGTGGGAAGCAGGGGGGAAGGTACATGCGTGGCTGGGGACACGAAAATCTCTTTAGTCAGCACCCACGGAAACCAGAGCCTGGATTTTAGCAGGCTGGGAAGGTGTCTTCATCCCGCTGGACTGATGAGATTAGAAGGTTTAATAGAACTTAAGCTTTGCTGACAATTTGCTTCCTTGTGGTGGCTGCTGGGGGGGCCTGGGGGCACGGTGTGTGAGCTGGCTTCAGCAGCGTAGTGTCGGGAGTGCTTGGATCCAGTTCCCTTCATGAGGAAGCTGGGTGCAGGTGTGCCATCGAAGCAGGCTAAAACAAACTGGGTTCAGGAGGGCTAGGGATGAGAGAGCCCGGAGAGAACTGTACGGCAAAGGCTGGAGCAGAGGGGACCTTGCAGTGAGAGCTGAGAGGTGGATTGACAGCCTCTCGAAGCTGATGGAGAGACACGGCTGGACGTTCCTCTCACTAGAATTTACTCCAATTCCTGTGAAACAGTGAGCTCCCTGTGAGAGACAGGGGCAGGCTCTGTTAGCTCCTCCGAATGCTGTGTTAGTCCAGCTGTAAATGAATTGCTTTGTGTTTAAACCATTCTATAACTCAGCAGTCTGTCTCTGTAGCTGAGCGGTGCTGGAGAGAGACTGAGCTCCTCTCCTAATGGGGACAATAATGCTCCTTCCTTCTGCAAAGCATCTTCTGCTTGAGCGTGACAGTGAGTGACTGCCTGGTGTTTCTGTGTTTCCGTGGTGGGAGAACGTATAGCTTTGAGTCTTACACCTGCAAGTGGTTAGCTGCCTGTGGCCAGGCTTTTAATGCAACCAGCTTTGCACTGGGGTTGCTGGAGGAGAACCCTCGCAGCCTGGTCTTGGCCGTGACCATGCAGAGGAACTGACCCACCATGGCCTGAGAGAGCTGCTGGGCAGGTGCTCACTGAAGTGTAGGGATGGAGAACTGCCTGCCTGGGTGGTAGCAGTGAGCAGAGAGCTGCTTCTCAGCCTGCTCCCTTCCCCTCAGCCTCCCCCTTACTGGTTCCAGCAGGAGAACACACAGGAGGGTGTTGCAAAGGTCTCTGCGTATCTACTCTTTTGGGTCCTCTCTTGTTCTTCCACCTTGAGCCATGGGGTGATGCCGGCCCTGACTCTTTGCTCCTCAGTAGATTCGTCTTGGCCTCTGAGACCCAAGGTTCCTGGTGCATTCCTGGGTGGCTTTGAGCTGCTCATCCGGCCTTTGTCACCAGCAGCCCCTCCTATCCCTCATGCAGTAGCTCCTTATATGTACCCTATGACAAGATGCTCTCATCCCCAGCCCAGTGGCACATGAGCATTGTTTTCTGTAGAGTCTGGGGTTCTGTAGAGGTTCCTGGAGAGGTCCCTGGAGAGCAGGGAGGCAAAGAGCATCTCCCTGGACTAACCTTTGGCTTGGCCTCTGCCCCCCAGCCCCTGCTGATGGTGGGTACCACCTCCTTCTCGGATCCAGCCCTCGCTCATGGTTCTCTGAAGGAGCAGGGCACTGAGATGCCCTGGGGGGTGGCCGTGCCACCCATACCTGGCAGAACCCGGGCTGTGGTGGCTTTCCCTCAGTGCTGGTCTCCTCTCCCCAGGCACTGCTGGGGAGGACAAAGCTGCTGGGAGGCTTCGTGCAGCCCCTGGCCCAGCTGTGCCCCGGTCCCAGGGCTGGCGGGGACGGAGGCTGAGTGCTGTGGCTTGTGAACCAGGCTGAGCTTTGTTTGCCTCTTCATTCTGGGAAACAAATCCCTTTGTTTTATTCGCTCTGTATTGTTGGGATCATGTCAGGGTCCTTGCTGTCCCAGACACAGGCTGTTCTCCCCCCTGGCCTTGGCCAGCTTATACTTTCTGAGCATGGTCTTATCGGGGCGAGTGCCTGGCTCTCCTGGGACAGAGGCAGCCCAGCACTTCTCCGTCCCCTTCCCTGATGGGGCTGGCATGGAGCAGCGTTGGGGCAGGCTTGGCAGGGAAACAAGACTGTGCAGAAAGTCACAGGAATGCAAAACTTTCCCCTGTCTGCTCTGGTGGCTGCAGCAGGGTCACAAAACTGGCACAGAGAGCACCCGTCCGGCTCACCCGTGCCCAGCGGCTGCTGCCCTTGCATCAGTTTGGTCTCCTGATGCCTCCTCCTGTCCCCAAGCTGGTGACTGTGGGGTGGCATTAGCCTCGTGGGACAAATTCCGGGCTTTGTCCTTTGTTTTCCTGTGTCCTGGAAGGAGAGAAAACTCTGCTGCCTCTACACAAATCCCCTTGCAGTACACTCTGCCCCCTTGTATCTGTGCCCGGTGGGATGGGGCCATCTTTTGGGCTTTCCTGTTTTTTTTTTCCCCCCCTCTTGCCCCATTCTTCCCTCGGCGTGGGGGATCCACGTGTGGAGGGAGCTCCCCTCTGACCAGGGTGTCACGGTGTGGGTCTCGTGCCCTCCCCGCAGGAAAGCAGCCTGCAGTGGTTTCTCAGACCTGTGGGTTTCTAATTAGTGCTGCATTAAGGCACCTCAGAAATTCCTTTCACAATTAAGAAGCAAAACTCTCCCATTAGTTAAAGGATTAAAATCCTGTTGCCAGTGACTACAGCTAGGTTATGTTAATCCCGATCTAATTGCCATGTGTCTGGAATTTTAAGGTCAGGCTTCATATGGAGCTCAAATTCCTGTGCTGGATGTGTTTAGTGTTCCTCCAGTCAACTTTTTGTTAGTTTTTCCCCCGTTCCTTCCTCTTCTGCACTAAACTGACCGGAATAATTCACTGGAGGTGGGTGCATCTCAGTGCTGGCATCTCCTTCGCATGCCTGCAGTAAGGAAAGCAGAAGAATTAGTTCATCACTGACTTCTTGAGGATTTTTTTTTGCGGAGACCAGCAAAGAAACCCAAGAGGAAGAAATTTCTGCTCTGTTGTTGTGCAGACGTTGGAGTTTGACGCTGTCAGACGGTAACTCCAATGTGCATTTACCACTTCAGGTTGTTTGAGCCTCTCCCTCATTTCATCTTCATGTCCATCAGCTTCTAATGATACAAGACTGGATAATAAGATTATGTCCACTTACCTGTTCTTCCAACTCTCCGTATAAAGACCTAGGGAAGAACAGAACCCTTCTGCTCTGCGGTGACCAGCAACCTGCAGTGATTCTGCTGGGTTGTTCTGGATCAGATGCCAGGGAATTAAAGCAACTTTCCATCCCCTCTGGTTAGTCTGATTAGCATCTCTCGCAGCTTGTAGTGGTGCCAGATGACCCCTGTGCTGTGGCTGCTTCCCGTTACTCGGTTGGTCTCCACGTGGCATTAGCCTTGTTTACTCAGCTTCTAACTGAAGCAAGTCCTCCTCGCTGCCAGCTTCCTCTGCCCACGTGGTGCTGCCCCAGCCTCCATCCCTGTCGGAGCTGGGGCACACGGATGACCCCGAGGGGGTCAGTTGTACCCCCATTCCTCTCCTGCTTGACCCTGAGGGGCAGCACGACCCAGCTGGGCCCGAGCCAGGCTTGGCTTGGTCGCCGGCGGAGTGAATTCAGTGAGTAAATAAGCCGCAGTGCGTGACTCTGCACGAGGACAAAGTGTATCTTGTTGCTTGTGCAAGATTTCCATCAGGCGTCGATTCCCCTTGACCCTCCCTTCGAAACCCCCTCTGCAGTGGGTCACGCAGGGGCACACACACCTTTTCCACTGCATTGCTTCCCCCTAAGAGTTAAGGACTTGAGGTCATTATTCTCTCCTGCTCCTGGCACAGACTCGCATAGCTGGAAGGCAAGAATTTAACTGTTAGCAAAGGCAAGATGCTGTCAGTCTGTAGTGACGTTGAGATGTCCTCTTGCAGGCTAACATTGGCCAAATGGATACACCCAAAGAGCTCTGGAAGATGATAACGGGAAACATGGCTCTGATACAGGTAAGGAAAAGGAGAAGAAAGTGGAAATACTGGTAGTTGATGCACGCCCAGCTGACAAGTGTCAGTAGGTTTAAATGCCTGGCGTTTGCTATTGACTGTCATTATCGTGTGTTTAATGGGGAGGCAAATGGCACCTTTTTGTCCCACGGTCATCTTACCGTAGCGGTTTGCCCTGTAGATTAGACTTGGTGCTTCCCTGCTGGATGCTAATCCACCTGGAATGGTACCCGGGGTGGTGTTTCCCTCCTCCCTCACCCTGGGAGCATTTTGCTCTCCAGTCCTCTTGGTGACTGTCTATTTTTCTTTTTCAGGTTCAGGCTACTGTGGTTGGCTTCCTGGCCTCGATCGCAGCCGTGATATTCGGATGGATCCCAGACGGACACTTCAGCATTGACCATGCTGTCCTGCTCTGTGCCAGCAGCGTGGCTACTGCTTTCATTGCTTCCCTTGTTCTGGGTGAGAGACAGACCCTGCACACCCTCCAGGCACCTCTTCCTCAAATGCTGGGCTGCCCTTGGCCTCATCCTGTTTTCTCCCTCTTTTTGTCTCCAGGCATGATTATGATTGGGGTCATCATTGGATCCAGGAAGATGGGGATCAATCCCGATAACGTCGCCACACCGATTGCTGCCAGCCTGGGGGATCTCATCACCCTGGCTCTGCTTTCAGGAATCAGCTGGGGCTTGTACAAAGAGCTGGGTGAGGAGCAACAAAGGGTCTTTGTCTCTCCCTGGTCCTTCCAACGTGCGCAGCATCTCCCTCGTGATGCACCCTCTTCCTTTACCCTTCCCAATCTCGGGGTACGTGGGATCCTGGCCTGGAAGCCACCTCAGTTAGTGAGACCTAGTCAGAACTGATAAGGGGAGGAGAAGAATCTTCTTACTGCCTCGTAGCTGCAGACAGCCTTGGCAGTGACCTTGGCAAGCTTCCTTCACACCGGGTAAAGTGGTAAGGGAGAGGTTGTCCCCTTCCAAGGGCTAGGGGCTCGAGTGGCTAAAGCAGTGGGAAAAGGCAGCTTGGGGTTTCATCTTTATTACTGTCAGCCCAGCTGGGGATCCTCGGTGCTGAGCTGCAGCTGTGGTCCTAGACTTCCTCCTCCCTCCCCTCCACCTTCCTTCCCCCGGCTGGGATGAGGGGATGTGACTCAGCCAGGTTCAGCCAAAGGTGAAGCAACACCGGGAGGTCTTGCCCAGGAGCGGGAAGAGGGAATGAGCAGTTGAAATTGAAAATCCCTCACCCGGATCTGTTGATGAAGCCCTTGAGAGTATACCAGGAGAAGGAAATACTGTGTCCTGCAGGTCTGGGGCTGGCCTGGTCTAGTTTGCTGGAGTTTCTGACTCCAGGGGTGACAGCAGCTTGATGAGCTCAGCTGAATTAGCACCTCACTGCAGCGGGATGTGTCCTTCATCTGCTGCCTCTGCTTATTTCCCCTTCAGAGAGCAAAGCCTACGTGAATCCTTTGGTATGCGCCTTCTTCATAGCTCTGCTGCCCATCTGGATCATCATTGCCAAGAAGAACGCAGCCACTCGGGAGGTGCTGTACTCTGGCTGGGAGCCAGTCATTATCGCAATGGCCATCAGCAGGTAGGAAGGCACGGAAGAGTTCTTCTCCCCAAACACAGACAGACAGCACACCTTTTTCCCCAGCCCTTTCCACCTTGGAAAAGGCTGGAAAAGTCCAGCCTTTTTCCACCCTTCGTAGATGCCAGACCAAGAGAGAACCACGGACCAGACTGCCAAGAAACTGGGGGTCATTTTGTGGTTTAGACAAAGACATGGGGTTCTAGGTCCCGAGTCACGGGAGTGATCAAGCACCCAACTGCTGGAATCCAGGGCCTCAGTGATGTCCCAGCTGCTGCACGGGGAGACCCTGGCACAGCCACGGAGTAAACACAGAGCCATTTAACAGTCTCCTGCACAAGAGCCCTCTCTGCCCTCTGATTTGTGCTGCTTTTGATTATTGTGTTGCAGTAAACTGTACGCTGAGGGATTTAGTCTTGGATGTCTTTTGGCAGCAATGAGAAAATATCCTGCTAAAACTGGTCCTCTCTTATCAAATAGTGGGGCTTAAAATCATGTGCAACAACCACAGCCATGGGTGCATGTCAGTAGGTGTGTGTACGACCCTTGGGTGCACACACCTAATGAGCTTTCAGCATTGACCTCCCCAATCTCTTCCCTCTGCAGTGTTGGGGGTTTAATTTTGGACAGAACAGTCTCGGATCCAAACTTTGCTGGGATGGCTGTCTTCACACCAGTTATTAATGGTGAGTTCCTTTCCACTCTGGTGCTGCAGCTTGCGGAGGCTCTTGGCAGACAATGGCATTGTCCCACGTGCTTTATTTCGGGCAGATTAAGGAGACTAATTCCTTTCTCAGTGCCTGTGATACACAGTGATTAGACCCAAGCTTCCCAGCAGTGTGGCTCCCTCTGGTGCCAGCCTGTCCCCAGAGGGTGACTGGCCCTGGAGGCTGTTGCCTAAAAGACACGTTTTCCAGGGGCCCAACAAAAACTGTCTTCATTTCCTGATTCCTCCTGGCTGATGGAAGACCCTCATCTTCCAAAAGATGTGCCTTGTGGCACCTGGTGACATAAAGATTTGCGACTCAGAATCAGGAAACTTAATTGCTTCTTGTGTGAAGTTTTGACCTCCTCTGTGCCTAACGAACCAGGAAAACTCCTTTGTTTATTCCTTTTTTTTTTAACAATAAATGTAGTGAATTCTGAGCCAGTGCATCTTGTGCTGGTGGGTTCCCCGGTGTCATTATGCCTCATGTGCAAAATAGTAGCTTTAAACTTCCTGTGTCTGTCTTGGTGGCTGACTTGTCACTTTTTTTTTGTTGTTGTTGTTTCATGTATTTCTTCCACTCAAAGCTGCAGTAAGAGAATTGCATCTGTTTTGCTGAGGGGCTGAAGGGGAAACCGTAGGACACTGTGCTTTGTCTCAGCCCTTTACATCCTGCAAAAGTGGAATTTGGGGGCAAAAATAGACTGTCCTACATTATTCCAGCACCTGGCAATTCCAGACCTGCTGGCTGTCGAAAATAGCTCTTTACACTGTTTGAGACATCATCTCACTGCTCTCTCCTTCCCTGCAGGTGTGGGTGGCAACCTGGTGGCAGTGCAGGCCAGTCGCATCTCCACTTACCTGCACATGAGTGGGATGCCCGGAGACAGCCCCGAAACAGCCCCTCGCAAGTGCCCCAGCCCTTGCAGCACTTTCTTCAGCCCAGGTATCCTCCTCGGGGGTTGGAATCTATTGATTTCTGGCGGCAGGAGCTGCAGCAGTTGGCTGGTTGGATTTGTGGCAGTCCCTGGAGCGCTGTCAGGAGATGTGGTGGCTGAAGTCTGCTCAGAGGGGACTCTCAGCTCAGGGCTGTGGCTGCTCTTCTGGCCTCTCCTGCCCTCTAGAGACCATCAGACCTTCAGCAAAGCCACTCTGCCACAGGATGTAGCCCTGCTGGATGAGGACACACCACGGTACACAAGTCCCATGCTCTGACTGTCTAATTCTGTAAATCCTCCACCCTCTAAATTTTTTCCAGATGTCTCCAGGATCCTGTATCCTGCCCTGAGGCTGCTGGAGTGTTGCAGCTCTGCTGGGCTTGTAGAGCTGCAGTTAGAGAAAGCTTCTCATTTAGGGAGGCTTCCTTGCAGCTCTGGTATTTGTGGCGGTTGTGTGGGCACAGCCCAAACTTGCATTTCCAGCACAGAGTGCAGGCAGAGGTTGTTTCTCTCCAAACTTCCTAGAGAGGCTCGATAGCCTGCAGCCTGGCCTTCTGGGCCAAGGCTGGCCCTGAAGAGCAAGGAGGAGTGCTGGGTCTCCAGTGTGGTGGAGACCAGTAGAAACCAGACACGGCATGGACAGAGCTCTGAGGAAATTCAAAGCTCACGGTAAAATCTTGAGGGCTCTGTACTGAGCACTCTCAGAGGTGGGACATGAGTCCTTTTGGCAGCTGAGGTGTGAGAACAGCTCTTGCTCTGGAAGTAGGTCTCCTACTGAGCTTGGTGCAAAGAGTCCTTGGGTGTCCTGGCAGTTGGGTCATTGTTCAGGGCACAGCATGGGGATGAAGGTCCAGTGGGTTGGTCCCTGCTTGTGATTTATCCACAGTTGTGCTGCCTTGTCCCCTGGAGCCCAGGGAGGCTGCAGAGTTGCTCTGTGTCCCAGCCCATCTCGTTTCCTTGCAGATGTGAATTCCCGCTCTGCTCGTGTGCTCTTCCTTCTGGTGGTGCCCGGCCACTTGGTTTTCCTGTACACCATCAGCTCCATGCAAGGTGGACACACGACGCTCACCCTGATTTTCATCGTCTTCTACATGACGGCTGCGCTTCTCCAGGTAAGCTCTGCCCCCCCCGGGGGCTGTGACCCCTCAGGCTGGAATAGGGGGGCACTGCAGGGGGAGGGGACCCTCTGTTCACCCAGTTCAGTTGTAGATACAGCCCTGAAGGCACAACGATACACCCTACCCCTGGGTAAGAGCTTTTTGTCCTGGGGAGAGCTATGCCAAGCAGATTGTGTTTGTCAAATGAACCGGTATCAAACTGAGTAAAATCTGTTGATTACCTGTACACACAATTTTTCCTTCCTACCATTCTTGGCAAGTTTTGAATCTGTCTTTTGTCTCTTTTAAGTCCTTCTGACAGCAGAAGTGTTTACCTCTCGTGTGTTAATCTGGCATATAATTTTAGCAATTTTAAAACTGCTGGTGAAGAAAACAGGATGTGGAATTTGCAGGGACCCCGTGCCTCGTGTGCTCCTGCCCCTTCCCTGCCTCCCCCGCAGGGCAGAGACCTGTGGTGAGGGGGCTCCTGGTCTCCTGGCGGGAGCTGTGTGAGCCCACGGCGATGGCTGTTCCCAGGGAGGAGCACAGAGCAGGGTATTCGTGCTGCAGAAATCCACTGGCCCCTTGCAGGAGTCTGGCTGCCTGCGTGGGAGAGCAGGGGGAGACGCTCCGGTTGGGGAGTTTCCTACTAAACCCAACTATGTGCCCCCTCCGTTCCACCCCTCTGCTCGTGGAAGCTGCGTCTGGTTTTGGTGTCCCCTGAAATCAACAGCCCCGGCCAGGGTGAGGAAATGAGTCAGAGCAGCCATCAGAGGCGAGAGCAGAGCTGTCATCCTGGAGGCTAAATTTAGGTTGTGGACTCCTGCCGGGGGCTCGGGGGCTTCCGCCCACGGGTGCTCTGCAGAGACCCCCCCGTAGGCAGCTGGTGTAAGGCTCAAGAGTATCCAATGTGGATTTCTTCTGCCTTTAGATATTCATAGGAGCCTCTTGCTGAAGCAGATGGGGGAGAACCTCACACTCTGGTGGTTTCAGCTGCCGGGCAGTTGCTCTTTTATTTCTGGATGCCACGTGCTGCTGTCCCTTCCTGAGCATCCTGCGTGATTCCGGGTCCCCTCTTGATTCCACATCTCTTCAAGCTTGTTCTGGTTAGATCTGAAAACAGAGGGCAAGATTTTGACTTTTTAGTGCTTGGGTACCAGTGTTCTCCTTTCTAACCCTAAATCTGATGGTGCTGTGAAGCTGAAGAAGGATAGGGCAGAGGCTGTTAGGGACACAGGGGCTTTGGATGCCCAGGGGCCCCCTGAAACTCACCGAGTTGCTCTTTGTGCCATGTTTGTGGCTTTGGGGGCGCAGCCTGGGTTAAATACCTGGGGTGGTTCTGAGCTCCCACCACTCTGTTCCTGGGGCTGAGGACGTGCCATCCTGCCCAACCGGTGCTCCGCGAGGACTGGGGTTGCAGGGCTCAGGATTTGTGGCTGATGGTGGCTCTTTTCTTCCTGCCTCCCAGGTCCTCATTCTGCTGTACATCGCTGACTGGATGGTGCACTGGATGTGGGGCAGGGACCTCGACCCCGACAACTTCTCCATCCCATACTTGACAGCGCTGGGGGACCTGATTGGAACAGGTCTCCTCGCTCTCAGCTTTCACGTCCTCTGGCTCATCGGTGACCGGGACACTGATGTGGGAGACTAGCTCTCCCTGCTGCCCCCCTCCCTCTCCTCACAGCTCTCCTCCTCCTTTCATTCTGTTGTTGCTGTTTCTTTTGGTCCCCCCTTGCTCTCCTTCGCTTCCTCCCCCACCCCATCTCTCCTGAGACTTCATCTTTGATACTGGATTCTCATTATTTTCAATGGGGATTTTACGTGGTTTATATTTCAAGCCAAGTTTGTACAGAAAATAAATCTAGTTTTAGGAAGGACAAAAAAAAAAAGTGTAATGAGACAATCACCAAGTGCAATTTCATGGTAGTTACATCTGAACCAAGGTTACAGTGAAGACCCTGATCAGTCGGATCACGCAGGGAGCCCACCCTGTCCCAGTCACTAGAGGTGAAGGGCTGCTTTTTTTCGCTTCATAAGCGTTTTTATTACTGGAGGTGAGGTTCAGGTTTATTTTACTGAACAGGCACTTTCTAGCAAAGTACAACCTCACGGATGAGGGCATGGGGTGTCTCCTGTCATCCCTGCCCTGTCATCCTCCTCTCTTGTGTTCGCTCTCTGAATCCCCCTCCTGTTCCAGCATCCAAAGCACGAGGGTCTCTGGTAGAGGGATTAGTGAGGATGGTGAGGAAGGGTCCTCTGTCCCGAAACACCTGTTCCTGTGCGCCCACGAGGAACGTGAGTGATTCTGGATTTGAGAATGCAGAGCCCTGGAATCTGGCTGTGAGCAGGCGGGTCTCTGCGGGCAGGTTTAGGCTCCCTTTTGCCATCCATCTGGCAGCGTCTCAGACTGCAGACACCTCATCTGACGAGACCCAGAGCTCTCCCCATCCATCCTTCTCCCCTTCTGCCTCCCAGTGCTCTGCTGGAGGATCTGCTGGAGCCGTCCTAGGCGCCTTGTGCCTCTCCTTCCTGCTGGTGGGGGCACAGCGCTGTTTTCACAGCAGCCTGCTCAGTTCAGTTGACTTTTCTGGAAAAAATAGATGCTATTTTGTGTGTTTAGATCTTTCTTTCAGTCGTCGAGTGCTGTTGACGGGCCCTCTGTGGCTGGGAAGAGGGCACCCAGTGCCTCTCCCGGTGAAGCTGGAGGCGTTTTGAAGTTGGGAGCGTTAGGCTGTTGGTGTCTGTTAGAAGAGGACATCCGATGGATTTCTCTGTGTGTGCAGGCACCGGCTGGGAGACAGGTCAGCGAGGACAGGCAGATTTCTGCAGCCCCGGTCCTTAGTGCCGCTTTCTGGATGGGACGGAGCCCACCAGCCCTTGAGGAGTGGTATAAAATCGGGCACTGGGGTCACAGCCCCTCTCACAAGCGCTGCCTGAGCGCAGCATTCTCTTTTCTCTTCCTTTCCCACCTGCTTTTTTGTGCTGCTCAGCTCGGTGGCAGCAGCTGAGACACCTTCCCTTCCTCTGGAAGGGCTCCCGTGTGTTCTGTGGGAGTAAAACCTGCTCTGGCTGTGTGACTAAGGCGTTTGTAAATAATCTTCCTGAGCGCTGCCGGCACTCCGGGCTTTTTAGTTTTCCCCATTTGGATATAAATCAGTTCAGCAAACCGAGTGCAGTTTCACGTCAGCGGGTCTTACTGACCCGGGAGCTTCACCCGGTTACACCAAGTTTAAGCCCCATGCTGGAGCTGACAGCACAATTAAACGTGCTTTAATGCCCGAGTATAAATTGAGTGTATGAGTGGGCATGAGAGGGGGGGAAGCTCTTAACATCTGTCGAGGATGGGGGAAAATATCATATGGAGCCTGGTTTCAGTGGCTAAAAATTTTTCAGCTGGGAAATGCTGATTTTCCTCTGAACGAAGGGCAGGTTGGAAGCTCTGTTTGTTACCCTGGGCAAGGCCAGAACCAGCTGAGCTCCACGAAGCCCTGCTGAGGCACAGACAGTTTTGCTCGTTAGGCAAGGAGGGAGTCGTTAGGGACAGTCCCTGCCTCCCCCAGGGAAGAGCTGAATGACCCCTTAGAGCCCAGGTCAAGACCAAAGTTAGTCTGGGCTGGGGCAGTCCCAGCCCCAGGATCTCCTTGCAGAGCTGGTCCTTGCTCTGGAGAGGAGGAAGGTCGGGATGAGTGAGGAAGAACCAGCTCTGGAAAGGCACAGGAGCAGCTGGATCCAAACCACATGGTGCTCAAGGACCTCTCTGAATCTGTAGAAAAATCCTTTCCTGCTCCGGGGGTGTACGCTGAGTTCTCCCCCTTCTGCTGCCAAAGCTGTTTGCTGTGCTCAGGGGGTGGAGATGGGCTCCTTGCCCATCAGGCTGTGCTTCCAGACCCTCAGAAGGGCAGATGATAGATTTTTTTGAGGCGGTTTTCCCCTTTCTGCCTTGCTAACGGAACCCCAGGCTTGCTCTCCCCTTCCCCTTCCTTTGCAAGATGTCCATTGTGGCGGTAGCTCTGAACCTCCTCCTCCCCTCCACCCTGGTGACGGGACTTCTCACAGATCTCCTTTGGCCAAAGCTCTGTTCACATAAAAAAACAAACCAACAAAACCCAAGAAACCAGCTCTCGGAGCCTGCTGAAGTCTCAGCCTGGGGACTTCTGAGCATTCTCTGCTGCTCACCTCATTTCTCTGCCTGATGTTGAGGAATAGATACGAGACTTCCTTCCATTAACACTTAATATTTTATAGAGATAGATAGAGAGATATATATATATATGAGAAACTTTCCTGGTCTTTTAAGTGTCACATCACTATTTAGTTCCCCAAGAAATGATTCCCCCAGAGGAAGGATCTGCCATTTCTGGTCTCCTAGAAAAGGAAGAGACCCAGAGGTGACTGGGAGCTTCTGGAGTCCGTTCCTTTCCGTGAGGTCCAAGCCACGTGCGGGGAGCAGGGCAGGGCAGGATCTCCTTTAAAATTGAAGAATATTGATGGTCAGAACCTTTTCCCACCAGTTGCACTCAAATGCATGCCTACTCCACAGCTGACTGCAAATGAAAAAAAAAAAAAAATACTGGTTTACTCTTTTTATTAAAGGAAAAAGACTGTCTTTAATTATTTATAGTTCCTCTAACTGAATTGACAGGTGTCAACTGATAAATTATATTTGGTTAAATAAAGATGACATTTATTTATGTGGACTGTGGTGTCTTTCCTTCACACACCTCTCTATATTAAAGGTCTTTCTTGCGTTTTGCAGCTTATTTTAGCTTGCACGGGAAACTCTTTTGATCGGCAGTGGCCTGGGAGTTAGGAAAATCCAATCAGCTGCTGTGCAGGAGGCAAAGGGCGATGGGGACAAGTGGCCGGTCATGGGCCCGGCTTGGGCTGTGCCCCGGGAGGATGGAGGTGGCTGTGGGGACGGTGGGTGTTTGTCCTCAGCCCTCTCTGTGTACAGAAGCCCTGCCCCGGGGCCTCGCCGCCTCCGACGGCTGGGGAAGGTATGTGGGACAAAAGGCTTCTGCGTGGTTTTGGGGCCGGAATCGGCAGGAATTGGTGGTGGTGGAAGGACTCTCGTCCTCCCCAGCTGCGGGGTTTGCTGCTGGGGGCTGTTTTCCTGCAGGGCAGAGTCTCTCCACACTGCTTGCCCAAAAAAGGGTGGTGTTGGAGACCCCAGAAACAGAGCCAGGGGCTGGGGAGCTGCCACCAAGGCCACCAAGGCTGGCTCGAACCTCTCCGCTGGCTCCAGGTCGTGTCCCACAGCCACTGATGATGAGGGTGCTGAGGCACAGGATGGGTGCCCTGGGCTCCTGGGGATGGGAGAGGGTTGTGTTTTCTGGGTGGGGGAAGGAGTGATGGGGGCAGCTTCTGAACACGTCTTGCAGAGAGAAACATTTTGCCGTTAACTTAAAGCCTTGAAGGAATCCCAACGATGGTGTAGCGCTGCTTTCAAAATACACATACCTGGGGGGGGGGGGGCTGTGGGTTACTTTTAGTTGTCTGCGGGTTGCAAAGGGACGGGGTCTGGGGGTGCAGAGAGCAGGGTCTGAGGGGGCAGGGATGCATGGGGCAGGCTCTGGGGGTGCAAGGATGCATGGGGCAGGCTCTGGGGGTGCATGAGGCAGGGGCCAAGCGTGCAGAAGGAAAAGAGCAGGGTCTGGGGGTGCAGGGGGCAGCGTCTGGGAGTGCAGGGAGCAGGGTTTGGGGGTGCAGGGGCATATCCTGGGAGTGCAGGGGGTGCAGGGGGTAGGATCCAGGAGTGCAGGGGGCAAAGAGCAGGGTTGGGGGGTGCAGGGGGCAGGATGTAGGGGTATAGGGCAGGGTCTGGGAGTGCAGGGGAAGATCCCGGGGGGTAGGAGGTACAGGGCAGGGTCTGGGGGTGCAGATCCCGGGGGTGCAGGGGGCAAAGACCACGGTCTGGGGGTGCAGGGGGCAGGATCTGGGGTTGCCGGTGCAGATCCCAAGGGTGCAGGGTCTGGGGGTGCAGGGCCAGATCCCGGGGGTGCAGGGCCAGATCCCAGGTATGCAGAGGGCAGGGTCTGGGGGTGCAGGGAGCAGGATCCGGGGGTGCAGGGGGCAAAGAGCACAGTCTGGGGGTGCAGGGGAGGCTCTGGGGGTGCAGGGCAGATACCGGGGGTGGAGGAGCAGGATCCGGGGATGCAGGGGGCAGGGATCCGGGGATGCAGGGGGCAGATCTCGGGGGTCACGGGGGTCACCGGGGTGCAAGGGGGCAGACCCGGGGCGGGGGGTTGCAGGGCAGGTCCCGGCAGCGCGGACTACAGGTCCCGGCAGCCCCGTTGCCCGCAGTGGTTCCGCCGCTGCCTCCACCTGACCCTCACATGACCGGGGGGGGCCGGGGCCGGGGCCGGGGCCGGGGCCGGGATGGGGCAGCGCGATCGCATGTTCAAGGTGCTGGTGGTGGGGGACGCCACGGTGGGGAAGACATCCCTGGTGCAGCGCTACGCCAACGACAGCTTCAACCGGCACTACAAGTCCACGGTGGGCGGTGAGTCCGGTTCCTCCCGGGGGGACGGGAACGGGGGGGTTCCCCAGCGGCTTAAACACACCCCCATCCCCGCCCCCCCCCCCCCGGAACTGCTGCTTCTGTCGCTCCCCCCGGCCCTGGGTTCTGGGTGGGAGCTCGCCCCTCTCCTGCCCTGCAGAGACGGAAGGAAGAGTTTGTGAAAGGAGGAGAGTAATAACCAGTATAACCAGTCTAGGTTAGGGGTGCGCTACTGAGGAGAAGGATCTGGGGGTCCTGGTGGACAGTAAACCGTCCCTGAGCCAGCAATGTGTCCTTGTGGCCAAGAGGCCAATGGCATCCTGGGCTGCAGAGGGAAGAGAGTGGCCAGTAGGTCCAGGGAGGTCATTCTCCCCCTCTGCTCTGCACTGGGGAGGCCACAACTGGAATAGTGCGTCCAGTTCTGGGCTCCCCAGTTGAAGAGGGACAGGGATCTACTGGAGAGAGTCCAGCGTAGGGCAACAAAGATGATGGAAGGATTGGAGTGCCCCATCCCTCCTCCCCCGGGAACAGCCATCCCCAGGAGCTTTAACCTGGAGAATCTGAGGTTCCAGCCCCAGCTCTTCCTGCCAAAGCCAAGAACAGCGTTATTTTCCCATTTATTTAACAGCACGAACCCCTCCCTGAAGCCTCGGCGGAGCCTGGGGAGGATGATGGGGGAGACAACAGTTTGGGAGCAGGGAGGCCGGGAACGAGATTGCAGGGGATCGGTTATTCTTTGTTTAACATCAGTGTGAATGAATAACCTACAAGGAGTGGGGGGTGCCAGGGCTTTGCTCAGCAAATCTCCTTGAGACCCCAAAATAGTGTGTTTGGAGAGGGGGCGGACAGAGCACAGATGTTTAAATCTTCTCCTTCAGGAGCGGAGGGGAGAGATGCTGAAAAGCCACATCCCACCAGGCAGGTCCCTTGGGCTGTTCCCTCACTGTCTCTCCCAGCAGTAAGAGCTCCAGATGGTTTTCCTTTCCCTTCTACTTTTTTTTTTTTCTTTTTTTTTTTTTGTAATTCATTCCTGGTTTCGGTGAGTTCCAGCCCTGTTTGAGCAGGGCTGCCAGCCTGGTGGGGCAGTTCCCCCCCACACACACACACACAGTGAAAACCTGATGCATCGTAATTTGGGAAAAAGGCAGCGTTTCCCTTTCAGCTCCTCCCAGGGGATGTGGGGGGTGGAAGGTGCTGGGTGAGGGGGGCACAGAGCCCCACGTACCGGTGGGTGAACGGCTCAGGCAGCGCAGAGACAGGCAGCAGCAGCAAATCCAGCATTTTCCTGGCATTTAGAGTCAACACCATAAGGTTTCCAGTACCTTTTCTTTGCAGGGTTTTGAGCAGGAGGGATTCTTACTCCTGGCTATTTTAATTTCTGCTTCCTTAGCTCTCGGTTCGCGTCACTGGTGCCAGTGTCCCAGCCCCAGGGATGAGGAAGGGGTGTCCGAGCTGCCAGCGGGGAGTTTTGCAGGGGATGGTTATGGACCCCTGGGGTCCAGGATTCTGAAAAACCCTGTGATATGGGGGAGCAGGGTCCACCCAGCGCTGTGTTTGCTGGAGAAATTCCACCTTCTGCCCTCCTTCCCAAAGAATTGGGATGGGAAGAAGCCAGGATGGGCTCTGCCGGACAGGGAGGAACAACGCTCCTTCCTTGTGTTAATTAACTCTCTAATCTGAAGTTGAGGAAGGGACAAGCCCAGGTCCCATCCCGGAGAGGGATGAGATGCCGATGCCTCTGCTGGGCAACGGTGAGAGGCTGCAGAGGAACAAGCCCCACGGTGCAGAATGCCACTAATGAGGTTTCCTTTCTTTGTTTTGGGGGATTCTCTAGTGGATTTTGCTCTGAAGGTGGTCCAGTGGTCGGAATCGGAGACGGTACGACTTCAGCTCTGGGACATTGCAGGTACGTTCACGGGAAGCTGCTCAGGAGCAGAATCTAAAGCTCTCGATGGCTTGGCCCTTTTTCTTTTTTCCCTTTCTTTCTTTCTTTCAATAGGAGCCTGCTACAAAAATAAATCCTAAAAGCCTGTAGATCCAAGGGGCAGGGCTGCGCTGGGTTGCAGTGCTGTCTCTAGTTTGCAGTAGTAATTTAAATATTCAATCAAAAGCCCATCTGCAGAGAACACAGCAGCGCAGATGAGAAACCCTATTGAGCCTTTTTTTTTTCCAATTTCAAAGCCAGAACAGAGCGAACGGGGAAATGGGCTGATTTGCAGCTGGATATGGCACTTCTCAGCTCTGAGTTTTCTGCTAAAAGTCATCATTTTTGGGCTGATGCTTGGGTCTCAGCCTGGAGCAGCTCCGCTGACCTCACGCTGCTGGGGTCGGGAGTGGGGATGGGGGAGCTGTGAGCGGAGCTGGTGGATCCCTTGGGAGCCATCGTAGGAAGAGGCTGGAGCATGTCCAGAGGAGAGCCACCAAGCTGGTGAGGGGTCTGGAGAACAAGTCGTAGGAGGAGAGGCTGAGGGAATGGGGCATGCTTAGTTTGGAGAAGAGGAGACTGAAGGGAGACCTCATTGCCCTCTACAGCTCCCTGAAAGGAGGTTGGAGAGAACTCAGTGTTGGCCACTTCTCCCAAGGGAATAATGCCAGGACCAGAGGAAATGGTCTGAAGTTGTAGCAGGGGAGGTTTAGATTAGATATTGGGAAGAATTAGTTTACTGAGAGGGTGGTCAGGCACTGGAACAGCCTGCCCAGGGAGGTGGTGGAGTCACCATCCCTGGAGGTATTGAAGAAACGTGTAGACGTGGCACCTCAGGGCATGCTCTAGTGCCTGAGATTGTGGGGGTTTGTTTTTTTTTTTTGTGTGTGTGTGGTTGGACTCAATGATCTCAAAGGTCTCTTCCAACCATGAAGAAGATTGGGTGGAGATTCTGTGAAGGTGACCATGGGTGCCCCCGAGGTGGCCGGGAGCGGGGCATGCTCCAGGGGACAGCGTTAGATGTGAAGAAGGGGAGTGAGGAGCACCCCTTCCCATGGACAGAGGCAGTTCCTGCGTGTCCCCAGCAGCAGCAGAGCCAGGACAGGCCCGAGCAGTAGCGTCTGGAAAATGGCACCTCTGGATGTAGAGGGGGAAGGACAAACGGGGCTGTGGTTTCCTCCAGTTTCTCTGCTCAGAGGCACGCCTCTGGAATCCTTATAAAGAGAAGAGGAAGGAGAAGTTTGCAGCGAGAGGGTTGCAGCAAGAAACTGATTTCAGTTTCGGCCCCGAAAAGGCGTTTAAGATTCGGAAAGCAGAGGGGCCACGCTGGTCACAGAGCTCTGGCCGTGCCCCGAGCAGCTGGGGACACAGGGACCCACAGTCCCTGCCACGTGGCCTCCCACCTCGGAGGGCTGTGGAGATGGGCCAGAATCACATGAAAGGGACCTCTGGAGATCATCTAGTCCAACCCCCTGCCAGAGCAGGGCCACCCAGAGCAGGTCCCACAGGAACGTGTCCAGGTGGGGTTTGAATGTCTCCAGAGAAGGAGACTCCACCACCTCTCTGGGCAGCCTCTGCCAGGGATCTGCCACCCTCACAGGAAAGAACTTCCTCCTCATGTTTGGGTGGAATTTCTTATGTTCAAATTTGTGCCCATTTCCTCTTGTCCTGTCCCTGGAAGAGGTTTTCCCAAGGGGAAAGAAGGTTTGAAGTGACTCAAAGTGCTTGGATCTCGATGGCTTCAGAGCGAGAAGCTACGGGGCTGCAGGGGAGCCCACGGTGAAATCCCTCTGGTGTCAGAAATCCCATTTTTCCCCCTGCTCCTGACCCCGTGGGATGCGATGAGAAGGCTCCGTGGTGTGTCCCCATCCACCTGGGTGCCATCAAACCTCCCAGCTGGGTGGTGGGCGCAGGTTTGGGTAGCAGAGGCAGGCCATGGGGCACGGTTCCTGCTGGTGGTGGTGGCCAGGCCACCCTGCTGCTGGAGGGACTCTGCTGGGGATGGGGTGAACGTGTGGTCGGGGACACTAAATTTAGAGGGTTACACCGGGAGTAATGCAGGTGTTTCTGGGACATCTGAGTGTCTGGGTCAGGATTGAGAGCTGCCCAATTTGTCCCAGTTTTGTGGCTGCATCCTGAGGTACCCCAGCAGGACACATCTCAATGCCCGTATTTCCTTATTACGTAGGTGGAGATTGTTAATGTCAGCTGAGAAAATGATGACAAATCTAAAAATGGGTGACTCTGGGGCAGGGAGTTATTTATTTTTTCCTTTTTGACCCCACAGGGCAGGAACGCTTCACATCCATGACCCGGCTCTACTACCGGGAGGCGTCAGCCTGTGTCATCATGTTTGATGTCACCAACATCAGCACGTTCACCAACAGCCAGAAGTGGAAGCAGGACCTGGACAGCAAACTCCTGCTGCCCGACGGGAGCCCCGTCCCGTGCCTGCTGCTGGCGAACAAGGTGAGCAGCTCCAGAGGGGCTCCCTGGGTCCATCTGTGTGTCCGCAGGATTTCAAACTGGAAGGAGACCCCTTCAGCGCTAAGCCTTGCCCGGGGTGTTCCACAGCCTGTTGCCTTTTTAATCCTTTCCTTAACTCTTCTTGAATTTTCTTTCTCTAGCGAGGATTGTCCTCAGCAGGACACCGCTAGGACTCGACGTGTGGGTGGCACCACGGAGACGTTCCCAACTGGGATTGCGGTGCCTTCTCTGTGCTGTCGGAGCTCGAGCTCTGTAGCCCCAGGATTATAAAGCTTTTCTTTTTCTTTTTCGGTCTCCAACTTGCAGTAGCCCGGGGGGTCGGGGATGATGCTACAGGTAAATTTTCTGTTCGGAGGAGCCAGAGGGAGTTACTTTTCGTTTGGATGCAGGGTCAGATTTCACCCTTTAGATGGGTTGCTGTCTTTTAAAGATTTGTTTTTCTTTCATTTAAAAGCTACCTTTATGCTCCTCGTGTGCCAGCGTTGTTGGCTCAGCAGCCCCTTCCAGGTGCAGTTTGAGACTTGCCTCCGTTTGAGAGAGCCTAAAACTGGAGATGACTCACAAAACGTGGTGGGTGGGCAGGAGGGTGGCTTTTTTCCCCCATTTCTCCCCCAATAACGCTCTTTCTCCCCATACCTGCTTCAAGGTGTCCGTTTTTCCAGCATTGGGGGAATCTGTTTGAGCCACCCCGGTACAAGCTCTCGTGGGGCAGCTTCTGCCTCGTCCTGTGTCCCTGGGCATCAGGGTGGCTGCCTGGGTGTCACCACACCGGGGACGCGGCGAGGGGCAGGTTTTGGACGGGTGACAAGGGTTTCTTGTCCCGCACTGCCTGAACCTCCATTCCAGGCGTGCTTGGCTGAGGTGGGGCAGCATCTCAGATGAGATAAATGGATTACTGTTTGCAACATCCCATTAGGAACCCGTGCCCTGAGAACTCCTCTCTATCACAGCTCGTGATCTGGGAGGTGGGAAGGGCTGAGCCTCCTGCCTGCACCCAGGCAGTGAATGGCTGGAGTTGGGAGGGAAATAATCCCCCTCCCGGCTTAAAAATTGAAGGCTAAACTTAAAATTACCCGATTCTTGATTTACAGTGCGACCTTTCCCCGTGGGCAGTGACAAGAGACGAAGTGGATCGGTTCAGCAAAGAAAATGGCTTTTCTGGTTGGGTGGAGACGTCTGTCAAGGACAACAAGAATATTAATGAGTCCATGAGGTAGGCACGGTGATGGGTGACACATCTCAGAGTTAATTCCCTCTTTCAGACACGGCCCGTCTTTGGGGTGAGGGGAGATGCTGTCAGGGAGTGACAAATAGCAGCAATAACATGCAAGTGAATCTCCCGAAGGGAAACTGAATTCCGAAAAGGTCAGAAGTTTTTCTCCCCTTGGTTGGGCTCTGGACATGCTTTTGGAAGCAGAAATTCTTTGAACACCACCAGGGATGCTTTTTCTGGCCTCTACCAGGAGGATGGGATTTCTTCTGCAAAGACATTAGAAATTCTTTTGCGGTGCATGAGTCCTTTGATGGAGAATTTGGACTTTTCTGGAAGATTTTGGGCTGGGTATTCACATCTGACGTTGAGGTTGAGCAGTTTGTACCTCAGCAGCCGGTTGCTGCGTCCCAGTCCTAAACTGGACCAAGGTGAGGTGGTCACAGGAGGTGTTGGTGGTTCCTGGTCACTGCGGAGTCTCCTGATGCTGCTGTTGGCAGAGCTCTCAGGTCTTTTTTAGTCTTTGAAGTTTAGTCTTTGAAGTTCTGGAGTTCTGTGTCCTTCTAGAAGGAACTGCTGTTTCTTTTTTGACCTGCTGAAAAACTGTGTGGCCCAATGCTGCTTCTTTCCAAAAAAAAAAGTACCAAAACAAACCCCAAACAAACTCACATCTGTTTGTCTTCCAGAGTCCTGATTGAAAAGATGATGTCCTCCTCCACCGGCGATGGAAGTTCCTCTGCTGCTGGGAGCGGGGATTACATTAACATCAAAGAGACATCCCCACCAGGCTGGGCTTGCTGTTAGATGCACTGACTACCTCTGCTGCAGCGATGGCCTTTTATTATTATTATTATTATTATTATCACCATTTTTTTTCCTAAACTGGCTGTGGCTGGTTTTTTGTATTGTTTTTTGTTTTTTTTTTTTACATGATGATGAACTGTCTTGTCTTTAGCCCGTATTCCTTCTCAGCAGAGCGTTGCTGCAACGACTTGGAGTGAGGAGCAGAAAGAGGAGAGGAGTGAGAAGATTCCTCTTTCTCCCAGCGTAGCAGCAACCGGGAGCTCCGCTGCCAGCGACGTGGCACGGTCCTGGATTCTTTATTCTTTTTTTTTTTTAATTGTTAAATTTTGAGCACTTCATCCTGGGGCATGTGATGGCCCATCTCAGGCAGGGCGAAGGGTGTCGAAGGTGTATTTTTGACGCTGTTGCACGTTTCTTCCCCATCACCTGCACCCTCCATGCACAGAGGCACCGGCCCAAGGTGGTTCCCGTGGCATCCTGGTAGTTGGTCTCTCTGCACCCGTGGATTCCCCGTGTGGTTTTTTGTGTCCTTCTAGATGAAGGACGTGTTTTTCACATCCTTCGTGCTCTGGAGCTCCAGACCTCTGCTGACACGTCCTGGAGAGACCAGCACACCTCACCATTGCACTCCCTCTCCTGACAGTGTGAATCCAGCGGTGGATTAGGGGGATGTCCCACCGACACAGACCTCTAAAATCACTGGTGTGGATCTGAGACATGGTGTGGCACAGCCCTTGCTTTCCTGTACGCTGGCTGGGGGGCTTGACAGCAAAGACCTCAATTTTTTTCTCAAGAATTGCCCATTTGTTCATTCCTTCTCACCCCCCCCTCCCTCTAGCACAACCCTACGCATTCTGTTCCGCTGCTGCGTTGTTAGGGAGCTGGATGAGGAATAGGTTGTAAACTCTTTTGTAGGACAGAACAACGGGTCCTTTTCACTTTTAGAGCACCCCGTGTCCTCCCATCTCCAATAGCTTTGCAATTGCCCATGAATTGCCTTCCCACAATGATCCCGAGGCAGTGGGTGAGTTTGGGGATGGTGCTGGGAAGCCGGGCTGGGAGAGACCCCCCCCTCGGTTTGGGTGATGCCAGGGGGGACGCGGAGGAGAGGGCTTTGAGGACAAAAGGGAATGAAAAGAACCACTCCCCGCTTGCCCTTCGATGCCTGCTTTCCCCAGGTGCTGCTCGTTGAGAATGGTTCCTGCCAACAACAACCACGAAGGGGTGAAAGCACATGAGGTAATTATCTCAGAAGAGTTAATAGGAAGCTCACTCTCGGGCTGGAGTTACGTGGTTTAGGATTTGAACAAGCCTTCAAGGATATTTTTCCCTCCTCTAGGAGTTTAATTTGAAAACAGGGCTATAGATTGGTTTGTCCTGATTCCTGCTGAATTGGGGCTGCTTTTCTCTGGTGGAGTCTTCCTTTGGGCTGCTTTCTCTCCCATTTTACAGCCTGTGGAGGGAGAAGGTGGTAAGAACGGGAACTGATCACCTTCACCGAGCACATCAAATGCTGAGCTTTCATTCCCTGAGGTTGGGAAGGATTGATAAGTAAACAGGAAGGGCTACGAAATTTAGAATAAGTGTTGTGTTCCACTTTTTAAATTAAAAAGCTAAAATGTCTGGGCTAGGATTCTGTTGTGGAAATATATTGCCAAATTTGGTTTTATAAGTGCTTAAATATCCCCTTTTCTGTGCCTTTGGAGTCACTGTAGAAACACGTGAAATGTGTAGAACTGGTTAGTGAGAAAATTGAACTGTCTTGTTGAATTTTAAACATTGTGTTAAAGAAAAATTTTTTTAATCCTATAAATATTTCTAGTTCTTTATGGAACGTGGAGAGAAGGGTCTAATTTTTTTAAGGATCTGTCACAAAACCATTAAGATTCATGTGTTACTTCTGGATGTGTCCCTCAAAGCCTTTCAGCAAGGAGGTCAAGTGTTGGAGCTCCTTACGGATGGAGAAACCGAGGCAGGGGCTGGAAATCTCTGCCCAGGACCAAGAAAGTACCCTGCTCAGTAAGAGCTCGGCACTGAAAGGAAAATGCCTTAATTCCTCTTTCCATGGCCTCTTTCCTGAGCCATGCATCTCGCAGGGAAAGCATCTTTCTACCTTTTGCATGTCCCAGTGCCTCTCCGGTGTTTGGACCTCTGGGTGTTTTTTTTTTTCATAAGTGCCTCTTGGAATGAAGCAAAAAGCCAAAGGAAGATCTTTGGAAGTTTTTCTTCTCTTATAGATAATTTCTGTTCTGCCCAGTGGTTTCTGATACCGATGTGTGCCCTGGGGTTTTTTTTTCCCCTGCTGTTTGTTAACATCTTCATAGACACAGGAGACAAATGTCAAAACCCGAGCCCGAGTCATTGCCGGAGGTGGGTATAAAACCCCCACCAGGCAGGAAAACGACTTCACTCTGCAGGTGTGTGTGTTTTTTCAGAGCTTGCTCTGCACCACACGAGGCGCTTAAAAAAGCAAAATGAATTAATCAAAAAAAACCCCAAAACCATCACCACCCTGATTTAGTCCTGGTAAAACAAACCGACTCAAAAGCCCCGTCTCAACAGGCTCTTTGCTGGGCCAGGAGGGGGTGAAGTGGGTCGTGCCCAGCTCATGCTGGTAGGAATAATTTTTGTTTTTTAAAAGAACTGAAAGGGAAAAGGCGACTTGAGTGAAGCACTTTCTCAGAAATATTTTAAACAAAGATAAGTCTTCTTCACACAGATCGATAAAAACTTGATTTTCCAAATCTGAATCAGAAAAAGCCTTGTCTTTATTATGATGCTTCACCGGTGCCTTCATTGGGAATGACCTGGTTTGGAAACAAAGGTGTTTCATCAAGCAAAGATTTTCTCTCCTTCGGTGCCTGCTTTGACTTGGTACTTCTGTGGTCACAGAAGTTATCTGGGCCAACTATTTATCAGAATGTTATCTGGGCCAACATTGCGGCAGAGACCGGCTCCAGAGCAGGTAAGACTGCGCTGGGTGAGGGCTCTGTAGCTACAAAGGCCGACGA